>JAVSCE010007229.1:0-225328 GCA_032199065.1 Smutsia gigantea
GTGTTTCTGTGTTCACAGTGGCACATCCCAGAGAGAGGGTTGGGAAGTCGTGTTTTCACTATCCCAGAAGGATAATTTAAAACAGAAACTAAGTTGAGTTATAAAAAAGATATAATGTTTGATCCCAAGATGTATGGACTGATATTCCAATTACAAAGTCGATCTGGCCACAGTAACAAGTATTAGCTTCCACTGCTATTTGAGGGCAGGACAGGCAGTTTCTGTAACTGTCCATTTGCAGCTCTGGGTGGGGAGTGTAGGCCCCTCCCCTGGCACTTGCGTTTATTCTGCTTTGCCTGATAACCTCCCAGGTAACTAACTTCCCTCCTCCCCTAACACCTTTCCGGTGTTTAGCTAAAGATGGCATTTAAGGTGTTAACTTGGGTCATTTGGGGGAGCTACTCAGTGTTCCTGGGCATCTCCCATGCACATGGGAAGTACACATATCATTACATTTCTGTCTGTTTTTCTCCTGTTGAGCATTCTTTAATTCTGGGCAGGAGGAGCAGCTGTCTCAGGCAGGAACCGAGAAGGGCTGGGGGATATTATTCTGCCTCTCCTACACAAGCAATGGAAACTATTCAGCAACAGAAAGGAAGGAACCGCCAACCCATGCAGAAACGTGGGTGAGTCTGTGTGCATGATGCTAAGTGACAGGAGCCAACCTGAAGAGGCCACACATTGTGGGACCCCGTTTACATGACGCTCTGGACAAGGCACAGCTACAGAGGCGGTAAACGGGTCATGGTGGGGAGTCTGGAGTATCCCATGAGACACTTTAGTAAGGGACACTGGCCACTATGCGTCTGTCTAAACCCATAGATCCTTAGAGCCCAACAATTAAATCATAATCTATTCAAATTAAGCTAGTTAGGACGTGAGAGTGTCACGGGGTGGAATACAAAATTTAACAAAGAATGTATGGGGAAAAGCTCACTGTCGGTGGTGAGACCTAAGGAAACTGGGAAATGAACAGAATCTGTAGGCTAAAGGGAAAATGTACTGTACACAGATAGGGGACTGTGTTTCATCAGCTATTTCCACGGGGGTCCTCACTGACAACCCTGAAACCACTACATCTGCAATCTGGGATGAGCAGTGGATTAAGTAAGTGACAGAGAGTGGGAACCGGGTTTCTCCCTGTTGGAGGGAGAAGTTACAGGTAAGCAAAGGGAGAAGGTTACACAATATCTATGTGATCATGGATCAGGTTGGAGACGTCAGTACAGACGCACCTGCAGCTTGATGTGGATATGGGAAGCTCCACACAGAAATCTTTATAGTTAGGTGCGTGAACATTGTGAAAGACGGACATGACTGGAGCCATGTCCGAACGCAGGCAGAGCAGCTGCTCGCGAGAATTCGCCTCACCCGCCTTTGTCTGAATTGGGCCAAAACCTTTGGAATGCGCAAAACGGCAATTGTTTGAGTGGCCAGCAGGAGGACAGGCATCTGATCACAAGTCTGATGGATGTGGACTTCCAAAAGATAGACTCAGCGGCCCAATGTGTAACACAGAGTTAAGACACCCATAGAAAGCTCTTTTCTCTTTTTAGTTCATGTAATTGTCCCCCTTCCTTTTTCTCATAAAACCCCTTGTTTTCACCCTACTAGTGGGAACACTGTTTAGGCACCTACCTGATCTGTGCTCTCCAAACTGTAATTACTTAATCCCAACTAAACTGTACTTTCCCTCTCTACAGCTCTTTTATTTTCAGATTGACAACACAGACTGTAACACACACACACATTTCCCTGCATTGTCCACTGGGCACATTCAGCTCCCACATATGCCCTAACCCATACCCCAACCTTAACCAGTACCCTAACTAGTACCTGTTCCCTAACCCGTACCCTAACCCTACCACCACCACCCCAAACCTGCAGCCTAACACCCTAACCGTACCCTGCCCCTGACCCCTAGAACGCCCTCCCCTCCGCCCGGGGGACGGTCGCTCCGCCGGCCCCCCGCAGCCCAGGATCCCGGCGAAGAGCACGGGGCCGAGGGTAAGGGAGCCGCAGGAGGAAGGCGGGCGTCGTCCTGAGCCCAGGCGGTGCGCGCAGGGAGGCGGCACAGCGATAGGACGGGGAACGGCCCGCTGGCGACAGGCGGGCGACGGGGGACAGGGAGCGAGCCGAGCCCCTCCCGGGAGGCCGGCAGAGGACGGAGCCAGGCGCGGCGCGGGGACGGACCGGAGGGAGCCCCCGGGGGCGGCTGCAGGGGAAAAGGAACAGACACGCAGACAGCAACGGGTGGCCGACCCGGCTACGAGCTGCGCCTCAGCACAGAGGCAGGGCGAGCCAGGAGCAGAGCGAACCGTGCGCCTGTGAACACAGGAAACCACGGAGAGCCACGGCCACCGGCGGACCTGCGCGGGGAGAGACGGACAGAGGCGGGGAATGACGATGGGAGACGGGGAATGACGGACAGGGGCGGAAAATGACGGAGAGAGACTGATATCGGCAGGGAGAGGCGAGGGATGACGAAGACTGACGGAAAGAGACGGAGAATGACGGAAAGAAGCGAGGAACGACGAAGACTGACGGAAAGAGACCGGAAATGACGAACAGGGGAGGAAACTGACAGAGAGAGGCGGAGATTGACGGGAAGAGGCGAAGGATGACGAAGACTGACGGAAAGAGGCGGGGGACTACGAAGACTGACGGAAAGAAACCGGAAATGACGGACAGGGGCGGAAACTGACAGAGGGAGGCGGAGGTGACGGGAAAAGGCGAGGGATGACGAAGACTGACGGAAAGAGACGGAGAATGACGGAGAGAGACGGGAAGTATCGGAAAAAGACAGAGGAGAACTGGCGGCCCACTAGCTACCTGACGTGTTGTTTCGCGCTCGTTCACTCACAGGCCCGCAAGCGCATCTCCACCCCATAGGCGTGTCTCCAGGGACCTGACGCCTCCCTAGCCTGGGTTGGGGCGCCCCGTCCTCGCCCCTCAAGCTTCGCGCCCAAGCCTGGCCTTAGGGCCGGGTCATTGTCCACAGCAAGCGGTGGTGCCCATTTCCTTTCAAGGAGCAATTTCTGCTTATGGTGCTAAAATTTAACCGTCTACCCTGCTGACCGTGTTTAGTGGCTCAATTCGGCGGCATAAGCACTTTTGGCGTTTTGCACCCACGGCCAGCTCCACATTCTGCATACCCAAAATGCGACTCTGCAAGATGATGCCCCGCCCCGCCCCGCCCAAACCTCCGTGTTCCGCAAGGCAGCCCCAGGTGCGCGGTCTCTGCAGTGTTGCACAAACGGTGTGCACACGCTCTGCAGTGAGCACCAAGCAGAAGAGGAGCAAGCGGAGGCGGCCCGGTGCCCCAACCCGTGCCCCCAGCTCCAGGAGTAGTTCCTGCCCTTCCTTTCGGCTCTTCACGGTTACCTGCTTCTCCAGGTGTCTGTGGCCCCTCCAGTACATTCGCACCTTGCTTAAGCTACTTGAGAGCCGCTCTGTCTTTGCAGCTACACCACAGCACCAGAGGGTGCGCCCAAGTGTTCTCTTCCTGGTCCTCCAAGGAATGGCAACAAAGTGATCGGAGCCTGGGTGCTCTAATCCAAGCCTTGCTTCAGTCTGGCCTCCACCCATCACACATGGGTAAATATAGGGGGAAGATAATGGAGGCACTCAATGACATGACCCTCTATAGGCCCAGGAACACCTGGGGTTCCCACAGGGAGCACAGAGGTACCTGCAGTTCTCCCTGCAAGCCCTCAGAAAGCCCCATCCTGCCAACACCTCCAGTTCAGACTTTAGTGAGACACTGATTTCCTGTGTTTGTGGTACTTTGTTACACCAACTCCTGGATGCTAATGCAAGCTGTCTCTCACTCCTGCTGGGAGGAATTTGGTTTGGAGATGCAGGGAAGTCAAAGTACGAGGTGAGGAAGGAATTCATTAAAACATGAGCATCAGGGAATAACAGCTGCCTTGCAGGCAGCAGAGAATAAGGAAGAATAGAGAGATAAGGGAAGTTTATTGAACTGCTGCTCAGCATAGGGAACATCCCCTGCTAACTCCTGAAGCCTGTGTCACCTGGCATCCAGTGTCTGCTTGGATCTGCATGGATCCAAAAGATCGTGACTCTTGTTTTGCAAGTGTCCTGGAAGACAGGATTTCCAGAGCAATGAACATTGGAGTCCATAGTAGTGTGTAGCTCACAGGCTCAGAGACTGCACATGCATCCAGATGATCCCATTGTGGGGGTAGACTTGCTGCTGGCCAGATCCTGTTTCCATTTTTCTGTTGGTGTCTACACTGCACTTCCCAGCCCATCGCTACAGCAGGGTGGGCACCATGTCTCTAGGTTTCCTTCGAGGAAGTGGGTGGGTTTGATGAGGGCCTCTGCCAGCCCAGGTCTTAGGATGAAGGATGCGGTTCCCACATGGTCACGCCGGCAGCCCTATATCCCCTGCTGGCTGGAACCCTCCAGCCTGGAGGAGGAAGGAAAAACAAGATGGATGCAGCTGGACTCTGAGACCCACCTGTCCCAGATGCTCATGTGGAAGGAGTGGTCCTTGACCTCTCAGCCCCTCATGTGTTGGCATGCTCTGTTGCAGTAGCAGCCTTTGGCCCTGAAAAGAAAGGTGCTTTGCAAACCTGTCTCCAACTGTAACAGAAAATAAGGCTTGATTTAACCTGCAGTTCTGAAACCAGAGCCCACACTGAAAAGATGACTCTCAGAGCATCATTCAGATAATGTTGCTTAAAAGTAGTGGCATCTTCAGGAGGACCACAGAGAGTCCAGCTCCCCCATTCCTGCCTTCTGCTCTGACAAGTTTCCTTGACAACCTTGACAGGCCTGCTCCATTTCCTTGACAACCAGCTTTCTTAATTGTCCAAGCTTTCCTGCCTCAAACACTCCTACTTTAGTCTTGCTGAGCCTAAAGTGACAGTGATGTCATTTTGTCCAGCAATTGATTCTTCTATACCTGTAATTATTGGTGCCATGATGCTATTGATGGCAATATTCCAGAAGATGCTTTCAGAGGTAACTAACTCTGGACTCAGCACTAGATCCCTTTTGCTGAGGGAAATGGTGGTATAACTGTTTTCATGAGCCTAACGGTAGACTGTCACTTTCTGACTGAGCCCAGCCTGATCACTCCCATTGAAGGGCGCTGCCAGGGTCCTCATTCTTCCCCCACCCCCATCCCACAGAGTTGCTGGCAGTGCCAGTCAATATAGGGCCCTGGTCATCTCCTAAAATAAAGGGTGATTTTCTGGGGCCCCAAAAAGGTATTACCCCAGAACATGTGAATGGGACCTTTTTTGGGAAAAGGGTATTTTCAGATGGGATTAACTGCAAAATCTGAGATGAGTAGTCCTGGATGAGGGTGGCCAATGATCTAGTGACTGGTGCCCTTATAGGAGTCAGAAGAGGAGAGACCCAGACACAGAGGAGAAGCCATGTGGACACAGAGGCAGAGACGAGACTGATGTGGCCACACTCACAGGGACACCTGGAACTCCCCAGGAGCTAGAAGAAGCCAGAAGGAGCCTCCCCTGGAGTCTGCGGAGGGAGCGTGGCCCTGCCCACACCTAGAGTTTGGACTTTTGGTCTCCAGAACTGAAAGAAGATAAATCCCTGCTGTTATAAGCTATCTGATTTATGTGATGTTAGTTATTGCAGACATGAAAACTGATAGCCGGGGAAACAGCATGCTCTCTGTGCCCTGATGGAGGATAAAGATAACATAAAATGCTGAGACTTGGGGACTGTGAATGGACGATGCATAAGATTTCTTGGTAACCTATTATTGCCTTTCTAAAAGTCTATCATTATGTCAAAATAAATGTCAACAAAAATTCTCAGCAAATATTTTATGTTCATGCTTGATAAGACATTCTTAGCTAACTAATGGTGTCAGTTCCTTTGGGATGCATGTGATGAACTTGGTGCAGTCACACCTGCCTTTATCTCAGGTGATCAAAAGGATATTTAGGCACAAGTAACAAACAGCAACACTAGACAAAGGAGGTCACAGTGAACTGAGAAGCTCTGCACAGTGGAAACAAGCCACTCAGTGGGAAGGAGACCCGCAGGAGACGCAGGGAGCCCAGGCAGCCTACCTGTAATGTGGACAAAGGACAGGAAGAGACATTTCTCCAACGAGAAGCACAGTTGGCCAACAGATGTATGAAAAGGTGCTAACATCTGTCATCATGACAGAAATGCAAACCAAAACCACAGTGAGATGCCCTCTACCACCCAGTAGGATAACCACTATCAAAAACCAAAAGACAAGTGTAGGTGGAGAAACTGGAGCTCGTGTGCACTGCTGGCAGGAACGTAAAATGGTGCAGCTGCTGTGGAAGACAGTTTGGCAATTCCTCAAAACACTAAACATACAATTACCATTATCGCCCACCAATGAGACCTCTGGGTACATGTCCAAAAGACCTGAAGGGGGATCTCAGAGACATTTGCACAGCTGTGTTTACTGCAGCATTATTCACAGTGGCCAAGAGGAGGTGGAAGCAACACAAGTGTCCACTGACAAATGAACAAAGGAAACATGGTCCAACCACACAGTGGGCTACTGTTCAGCCTTAAAGAAAGAAATGCTGTCACATGTCACAACATGAGGACATGATGCTGAGAGAAACAAGCCAGACACAAAGGGACAAGTCCTGTGTGATTCCATTCAAAGGGGATACCTGCAGTTGTCAAAATCACAGAAACAAAAGCAGGGGCTGGTTGCTAGGATCTGGGGAAGGGAATGGGGAGCTGTTCCACAGGGACAGAATTCAGCTCTACTACATGACAAGGTTCTGGATATCTGTTCCCCAACAGTGGGATACAGTCAATGGTCCTAAAATGTGCTTAAATACTGCTGGGAGGGTAAATTTTGTGTTCTATGCTTTTTACTACAATTTAAAATACTATTTCTTTACAGCCAAGTTCACACTGTACTTTTTCTTACTAGTAAATATGGAAACCTTACTGTAACATGTCTTTAGTGTCTGTGGCAGAAACTCTAAGGCTTTCAGAGGAAAGGGCTGTGGATTTTGCTAAATGCCAGCACCTGGAGTGGGGAGAGTTGGACACTTGGAAGGTGTACCTGGATATAGTGTCTTTGCCAGGAGCCCACTGCAGTGCGTTGTTGTGCCCAAGTCGCGAGACCCCGAGAGACCACCAAGGAGCTGATTCCAATGCAAACACAAAGGGGTCATTTATTTCAAGCTCGAGCTTGGACTCACACCTGTGACCAGTGCAGCGGTTCCAAAGTGAGAGCCCTGAGCTCAGGGTAGGCAAGGTTTTTAAGCATTACAAGGTGCAGGGAGAGGGGGGCTCTAACTTGGACATTTTCCATGGGTTAAGTCTGGCTGGTGCCCAGCTGCCGGCTGATGTACCATGTGGTATTTTATCTGTAAGGAGCAGATGTGTCTGAACCTTGAAGCTCGGACCTTGAGATTGTAGCCAGGGAGCTATCTAAGGGAGGAGGGTTACTGGAACAAACAATGGGTGGTTTTTTTCTCATGACTGGAACAAAGTTTTCTCAGAACTAGGTCGGGATTGAGGCCTGCTTCTTAAGATGGCCTTTTTTAAATGGAGTTTCTCTTGCTCTCACAGTGTGATCCAGCCCCAAATCAAGGCAAATGCAGAAGGGCTTGGCCAAGTCTGGGGACCCAACCTGGAAGAGATGCTACAAAACCCAAAATAAGCCAGCTGCTTGACATGGGTGACCCCACAGCTCTGCACACCAGCGGGCCCCCACTAGGATCTGATGAGCTTGCAATGACCCCAACTCGCACACAGGTGGAACAAGCCCAGAGCTCTTCCCACCGTCCACCACACCAGAGCTGCTCTCCAGATCAGGACCCAGACCTGGGACAGAGGGACAACGCAGGGATGTGGGGCGGCAGATGTTCACTGGAGTGTGACACATGCCTCCCCAACCCCAGATCAGGCAACCAGGGGTCTTAAAGCATGACCAAAAGAGAAAGCTGCACTCCCCAAACAAGCTGCTGAGGCACATGACCCCCCCGTGAGAACATGGCCCGTGAGCACAGGGCCCCATGAACAGGGTGTCCCCCATGAGAACAGAGCCCCATGGGCAGGACCCCTCATGAGCCCAGGACCCCCATGCACACAAGGCCCCCCCATGAGCACAGGGCCCCCCATGGGAACAGTTACACCATGATCACAGGACCCCCATGGGCACAGGGGAAAAGGAGGGGTAGGGGAGGGAAGGGGAAGGGGAGGAGAGAGAGAGCAGAGGGAAAGGGGACTGGGTGGCGTGAAGGTGGGAGCTGATGGGCCTAAGTGCAGGGGGGCAGAGAAGCAGGTGGTGGTTGGGCAGGAGTGGTTGACCTTGGCTGACACCAGAACTCCTGCAGCCACAGTGAGACATGGCCCCAGAGAGATGTGGAGACCTCAACCCACTGGCAACCCCAAAGAGATGTCTGGTCTGGGGGGCTCAGCAGGCATGGGGGGCACAGTGACTGGGCTAGTTGCCCCATGGGCATCCCAGGGAGCAGCCAGGGAGGAGGGCAGGAAACAGCCAGACTGGCTCCTTGTGCCATGGGTCGGTGCGCTACTGCCCCGAGAATCCATGCCCACCCACTGTGGGGCCATCAGGGCAAGTCCAGGGCCACTCAGCACCAGGAGGGTTGGACACCTGAGAAAAGGCCTGGCCACAAGGGGTCCATCCTGCTTGGAGACCACGGGTGTGGGTGCCAAGGGGATGATGCAACCAGCCCTTGCTGGTGTGTTTGCTCTGGCCCTGTGTCCACAGTGACCCCAAAAGGGACAGCAGCCAGAGCAGGGGCAGGCAGTCAGGCATCCTCAAGCCCCTCCTGTCCACTCCACCCCTGGTTGCAGTTAAGGGTGGCCTCACACTCCCACCTCTGACCACTTGACCCCTGGTCACACTCAGGGCATCCAGGAGGATCTGGTCTCTGCAAACTGGTGGCCGTGAGGACACATGGGCCCCAGTTGGCAATGCTGTCCCCACAGTGGGGTCCTGTTTGGAGCTGGGGGTTGTCCTGTGTTGTGACAGATCCCTGGGGCAGCTCCTCCTCCTCGAAGGAGTGGGTGTCCCGACATCCAATCATCCCATCGCAGCCCAGAGCATTTTAGGAAGGGCCCAGAGAGGAAGGAGCTGCTGCCGGAAACTCAGGAGGGTCTGTGGCAGCCTGGATGAGTGACACCCTGCGGGTGGGAGATCCCGGT
Source organism: Smutsia gigantea (assembly GCA_032199065.1). Taxonomy (NCBI): domain Eukaryota; kingdom Metazoa; phylum Chordata; class Mammalia; order Pholidota; family Manidae; genus Smutsia; species Smutsia gigantea. The sequence goes on from JAVSCE010007229.1 coordinate 9,178, forward strand.
GGGAGGTACGGCGTGTGGTCTCCACGTGGGCTGGGGCAGGTCCTGCCTACTGTGCCCTGCTCCCAGGTGGGAACTCCTGTTCAGGTTCAGACCCGCAGAGCTACCAGCTCCCTGGGCTGTGGCTCAGAGTCCCGAGGGCTGTGACATGCCCGCCCTGTCCTATGCGCTCACCCCGTGGGTTGGCAGGGCAAGGACTTGTTGACTGAGGTCTTCTGTCCTGTGCTACACTGCTGAAGGTTGGGCCAGCAAATGGGGAGCTGCTGAGCCAGTGGGGGCTGGTGAGCAGATAGGGGCTGGGGTGAACAGATAGGGGGCTGGGTGAGCTTATAGGGGCTGAGTGAGTGGGCGGGGTCCCTGGAAGCAGGCAGCGGGCCAGAGGAGGAGGACAGAATGTCAAGGAATTGCTGGCCATGTACATCCATCTGCTATTCACCTGAGAACCATTTCTGGCAGTGGTGTGGGGACAGAAGGAGCCTCCCTGTGGTGTCAGGATACAGTTTAGGTGCCTCACCTGGCCAGGGCAGAGGGACTGGGAACCTTAGCTCACCCTGCAGCTCAGCCCCAGATGCTCATCTGGGTTGTGGAGGAAGGAAGGGCCCACGGAGGAGGGGCTGGTGCTGGTGGGGAGGTGTGGGGGGCAGGTGCACAGGTGCTCTCCCAGGTGTCTGTCAGGCAGGGCTGGGGGCTGCACCTGGGGATGGGGTTACCAGGGCCAATCTGTATCTGACTCGGGGGCTGAAATCACAGGTGTATCTTCCTTAAAGCAGGAAGACGGGTGTCTGCAGTAGGGGGACAAGACAGCACACTCAGTGGTCAGGTAACCCGGTGACATGGGGAGAGCTGGTTGGCGTTTCTGAGGGATGTGGTAGGGCAGGTGGCACGCACACTGCTCAGTTAGGATGGCTCCTATCTGGACAACAAGCACCTGTTGGCCTGCCAGCTCCTCTGTGGCCCTGGGTTGGACCCATACTCTGTCCCTTCTGCAGTTTATGCTCTCGGAAGCCTGAAGTGACCCCACATGGTCTGAAGGTTGGAGGTGAGGCTCAGCAGCTGGTTTGTCCTTGGAAACACTGACCTTCCCTGTTGGAGTCAGTCATCCTGTCTGGGGTAGGGGATGGCTGTCCCTGGGGGTCCATCCTGGTCTGAGACAGTCCATGGAAGGTTGTCCTGGTCCTGGGGGCTGTCCTGGTGCTGGGGTCTATCTTGGTCCCTGGGGCACTGTCACTGGGCCCTGGGGGTGCATCTTGGACCCTGCAGGACCATCCTGTCCCTGAGGAGAACTGGCCCTGGGGGGGGGCCATCCTGGCCCTGGGTCATGCCTGTGGGCCCCCATAGACCACTGAAGATGTACCCTCAGCCTCCCTTCCTGTGTGCTGCTCATTTTGTCAGCTTATCCTGACAGTAGGTCCATTTCTGTGCATGTACCTGGCACAGAGGCGGCGGATGCCCCATCTCAGGCTGCCTTCCCACCCTCCTCTGCAGGATATCTGCCAGCTCTTCCCTCTCAATGTCCAGATGTCCACATGGCCAGAACGGTGTCCTCCATGCACCTTGTCAGACTGTAAAACCCTGCTTTCTCCCTCAGGGCATGGCTTTGCCACTTATGGGCAGGCAGGTGAGCTCTTCTGGCAGCTTCCCCAGCCTGCCTGGCACCAGGAACACGGACTGGATGTCAGCACTGTGCTCACAGCTCTGGGCCGTGCCCATCCACCACCTCTCCATCCCAGGTGAGGCCTCTGTGTGCAGTGGGGATGCGGCTGTGGGATAGGTGCTGAGTAGGGGAGCCCCACCAACCACATGCATGTGCACACACATGCAGGCACACATACGGCGTCTCCCATTCTCCATCTGCTTTATTCTGATTTGGCCAACACAGGTCTGTGGTATGCCCCAGGCCGGCACGGCTTTCAGAAGGCATGGCACTGTAAAGGTTTTGGTAATGCTTCCCTTGGCCACTCCATCCCTCTGTGTAGAGAACCCATGGGGAAGGTTGGTGAAATCAGGGAGGTTCTTGACACAGAGGGGATGAGGCCAAGGTGGCCACAGGGACCCTTGGGTTGGAGAGACCCAAACTGTCTCAGGACAGAGGTTGCAAAATGGGCTCTCCTCCAACCACCTGGCAGAGTCCACTTCCAAGGCTGAATCAGAAAGAAGTGGCTGGTGATATTCAAAACACACACATGCCAGGATGGTCATGGTGGTGCTGTGCACGCTGAAAACCCTCATGTTCAGCAAACTTTGTCATACATTTCTACACAAACTTCCATGGAGAGGACTCAAACAATATTAGGGCCATGGACAGGACCCCTCATGATCACAGGACCCCCATAGGCACAGCACAGAAAATGCTGATAATAGAATGTTAAGTAAAAAGCAGATTAGAATTCACACAGTTTGCTCTTGATTTTTGTTTATATTTATATAGAAAAATAGATTATGCCCACATATAAGTGGATCCATATGTTGTATAAAATATGATATATACATATAAAATATATATAAATATATATGTCAGTGGAGGTGCTAATTTTTTTACCTGTATGTTTCCATTTTCTACAATTAATATCTATTTGGCATAATTTTTTTGTGGCTGCTGAAACAAGGCACCACAGTCTTTTGATTGGAACATTTAGGCCCTTTACAACTAATTATCTATATGTATGTACTTACTGCCATTTTGTAACATATTTCCTGGCTGTTTTTGTTGCTCTTCTCTGAAGCTTTCTTACTCTCTTGCTCTCTTTTCTTGTGTTCTATGACTTTCTTTAGTGTTATGGTTGGGTTCCCTTCTTTTTTTTGTATATCTATTATAAATTTTTGGTTGGCAGTTACCGCAGGGTTCTTATATGACGTCTTATGAATATAACAATCTTAAATTGATGGTCACTTAAGTTTGAATGCATTGTCATACCACTGCATTTCTTACTCCCTTCTCCCACATTTTATGTATATACTATCTTCTTTTATACTTTTTATTAAGTGATTCCCTTAACTAGTTTAGATGTAATTGCTTTTGCTACATTTGTGTTTTTTATCTTCACACTAGCTTTTAAGTAATTGATCTACTATCTCTGTATATTTGCTTTACCAGTGGAAATTTTTCATTCTTAAGTTTCTTGCTTCTATAGGGTCTTATATTTTCCTCTTAAAGAAGTCCCTTTAACATCTCTTGTAAGACTGGTTTGGTAGTGATGAACTCTTTTAACTTATGTTTATCCATGAAGATTTTTACCTCTCCTTCATTCTGAATGATAATCTTGCTTGGTAGAGTATTGTTGGTTGAAGGATTTTTTCATTCAACATTTTGAATCTATCATGCCCTTCCATTCTAGCATGCAGAATTTCTGCAGAAAAATCAGCTGATAACCTTATGGAGTTTCCCTTATATGTAATTTGTTGTTTTCTCTTGCTGCTTTTAAGATTCTCTTTTTGTCTTTGTTTTTTGACATTTTGATTATGATGTGTCTTGGTGTGGATCTCCTTGGGTTCATCTTGTTTGGAGTTCTCTGTTTACTGAACCTGGTAGACTGTTTCTTTTCCCAGGGTAGGGAAATTTTTATCTATTAACTCTTCAAATAAATTTTCTACTCCTACAGGATTAAAGATGACAGTGCGAGAGGTAAGACAGAGACCTCCTCCTAAAACCACATATAATAAGAAAATATAATAAATAAAACTAATAAAACTAATCCTGAAAGAGCAACAGGAAAGAAATCTGTGCCAAACTGCATAAAACTGGAGGAAATAACAGACCCCACGGAACAGGGTAACATACTAAAGCCATGACCCAGCAGGACCCAAGCTCTTCCCACACCCCAGCTCACTGGTGGGAAGAAGAGAAACAGATCAGGGAGGTAGTGGAGATCTGAGACTGCTGAACAGCTAGACCTGGAGATCTACTCTGGGAGCATGAAACTACATTGCATGGTGCTCTGGTGAGTAGTGAGGTTGGAAAGCTAAGACAGGTGGAATACCTGAAGAGAAAGATTCCAGCTGCTTGTGAAAAACAGGTATTCATATCCAGCTGATCTGGGCAGGCAGTCTGAGAGACTTCCTAAAAGCAAGAGGGCTGCTGAAGGGGCAAGGATTGCACAGAGCTTACTGATCAGGAGAAAGGACAGGTAAACAAAATTGTCCGGGTGCACTCTGCACAGCAGGTTGGGAACTTTCACGATCTTCAGGCACTCCATCACCCTGGCTATCTACACATCTCCAAGGCCCCCCACAGTGATATGCAGCCTTCTGTGCCTGCACCTGACTTGCAAATTGGCAGCCCCTACCCTTGCGTCGTCAGGCCAGCCAGAGGGAAGCCCCACCTGCAGCAGCTACAGACACAAAGCATAGAGGCTTACACCCGGGTGTTCGGCCCACTGGTTCTGACAATGGAGACAGGCATAGCAGCCTGGAAGCAGGAAACAGCTCTTTCCTCCCCCAGGAACCAGTACCACTCCCCTGCAACCTCCAACATCGCTCCAGGGTCTGAGCAGCTCCAGAGAGTAGAGCTTCTGGCCACTCACTAGAGGGTGCCCATACAAATGTGAAACGTCAGAGGAACCTGGTTCAAAACAAAATCTCAACACCAGAAAAAGGATAGGGTGAGACTGAACTAATAAATCTTCCTGAAAGAGATTTAAAAATAAAAATCATAAACATGCTCCTGGAGGTACAGACAAATATTCAAGAACTCAGGAACAAATTTAGGATGGAGATCCAATTGTTGAGGAATGCAATGGAGGGAACTAAAAGCAGATTCTATATGGTGGAAGAGACAATAAATGAAATAGAAATTAGAGAAGAAGAATACAAAGAAGCTGAATCCCAGAGAGAAAAAAGGATCTCTAGGAATGAAAGAATACAGAGAGAACTGTGTGACCAATCCAAATGGGAGAATATTCACATTATAGGGGTACCAGAAGAAGAAGAGATAAAAAAGGAGTTAGAAAGTGTCTTTGAGGAAGTAATTGCTGAAAACTTTCTGAATCTGGGGAAGGAGATAGCCTCTATAGAGGTGCACAGATCTGACAGATGGGACTCAAGGAGGACAACACCAAGATATATAATAATTATAATGGCAAAGACCAAGAATAAGGACAGACTATTAAAAGCAGCCAGAGAGAGAAATAAGATACATACAAAGGAAAATCCATCAGGCTATCATCAGACTTCTCAGCAGAAACCTTACAGGCCAGAAGGGAGTGGCATGATATATTTAATGAAATGAAGCAGAAGGACCTCGAACCAAGAATACTCTATCTGGCAAGATTGTCATTTAAATTTGAAGGAGGGATTAAACAATTTCCAGATAAGCAAAAGCTGAGAGAATTTACCTCCCACAAACTATCTCTACAGTGTATTTTGGAGGGACTGCTATAGATGGAAGTGTTCCTAAGGTTAAATAGCTGTCACCAGAGGTAATAAAAAGGGATAGACAAAGAGTACAGAATATATCTTATATATAAAGAATGGAGGAGGAAGAAAAGGAGGGGGAAAAAAAGAACCTTTAGATTGTGTTTGTAATAGCATACTAAGTGAGTTAAGTAAGACTCTTAGATAGTAAGGAAGTTAGCCTTGAGTCTTTGGTAACCACAAATCTAAACCCTGCAATGGTAATAAGTACATACCTATCGATAATCACCCTAAATGTAAATGGTCTTAATTGCACCAATCAAAAGACACAGAGTCACTGAATGGATAAAAAAACAAGACCCAACTCTATGCTGCCTACAAGAGACTCGCTTCAAGCCCAAAGACATACACAGGCTAAAAGTGAAGGGATGGAAAAAGATACTGCATGCAATTAATAGGGAGAAAAAGAAGATGTTGCAATACTTGTATCAGACAAAATAGACTTCAAAACAAAGAAAGTCACAAGAGACAAAGAAGGAAATTACATAATTATAAAGGGATCAATCCAACAAGAGGGTATAAACATTATAAACATTTATGCAACCAACACAGGAGCACCTACCTGTGTGAAACAAATACTAATGGAAGTAAAAGGGGAAATAGAATGCAATGCATTCATTCTAGGAGACTTCAACACTCCACTCACTCCGAAGGACAGATCAACCAGACAGAAAATAAGTAAGGAGACAGAGGCACTGAACAACACATTAGAACAGATGGGCCTAACAGACATCTACAGAACTCTACACCCAAAAACACCAGTATAAATGTTCTTCTCAAGTGCACATGGAACATTTTCAAGAATAGATAAAATACTAGGCAACAAAAAGAGCATCAGTAAATTAAAAAAGATTGAAATCGTACACACCAGCTTCACAGACCACAAAGGTATGAAACTAGAAATAAACTACCCAAAGGAAAAAAAAAAGCCCACAAACACATGGAGGCTTCACAACATGCTCCTAAATAACCAATGGATAAGTGACCAATTAAAAACAGAGATAAAGCAATATATGGAGACAAATAACAACAATAATTCAACACTGCAAAATCTGTGGATGCAACAAAGGCCATGCGAAGAGGGAAGTATACTGCAATACAGGATTACCTCAGGAAAGAATAAAAATCCCATAAGAACAGTCTAAACTCACAATTAATGAAACTAGAAAAGAAGAAAAATGATGCCCAAAGTCAGCAGGAGGGATGTAATAAAGATTAGAGCAGAAATAAATAACATCGAGAAGAATAAAACAATAGAAAGAACCAATGAAAGCAGGAGCTGGTTCTTTGAAAAAATTAACAAAATAGATAAATGCCTAACCAGACTTATCAAGAAAAAAAGAGAGCCTACACACATGAAAAGAAACAGAAATGAGAAAGGAAAAATCACTACGGACAACACAGAAATACAAAGAATTATGAGAGAATACTATGAAAAATAATATGGCAACAAACTGGATAACCTAGAAGAAATGGACAACTTTCTAGAAAAATACAACCTTCCAAGGCTGACCCAGAAAGAAACAGAAAATCTGAACAGACCAATTACCAGCAACGAAATTGAATTGGTAATCAAAAAACTACCTAAGAACAAAATACCTTTACCTGATGGTTTCACTGCTGAATTTTATAAAACATTTAGTGAAGACCTAATACCCATCCTCCTTAAAGTTTTCCAAAAAGTAGAAGAGGAGGGAATACTCCCAAACTCATTCTATGAGGCCAACATCACTCTAATACCAAAACCAGCCAAAGACACCACAAAAAAAGAAAATTACAGACCAATATCCCTGATGAACATACATGCAAAAATACTCAACAAAATATTAGCAAACCGAATTCAAAAATACATCAAAAAGATCATCCATCATGATCAAGTAGGATTTATCCCAGGAATGCAAGGATGGTACAATATTAGAAAATCCATCAACATTATTCACCACATCAACAAAAAGAAGGTCAAAAATCACATGATCATCTCCATAGTGCCAAAAAAACATTTGACACAATGCAACATCCATTCATGAAAAAAACTCTCAAAAAATGGGTATAGAGGGAAAGTACCTCAACATAATAAAGGCCACATATGACAAACCAACAGCCAATATCATATTTAATAGCAAGAAGCTGAAAGCTTTTTCTTTAAGATCAGGAACAAGACAAGGATGCCCACTCTCCCCATTTTTATTCAACATGGTACTGGAGGTCCTCGCCACAGCTATCAGACAACACAAAGAAATAAAAGGCATCCAGATTGATAAAGGAGCAGTTAAACTGTCCCTGTTTGCAGATGACATGATGTTGTAAATAAAAATCCCTAAAGAATCCACTCCAAAACTACTAGATCTAATATCTGAATTCAGCAAAGTTGCAGGATATAAAATTAATACACAGAAATCAGTTGCATTCCTATACACTAATGATGAACTATCAGAAACAGAAATCAGGAAAACAATTCCATTCACAATTGCATCAAAAAGAATAAAAAACCTAGGAATAAACCAAATGAAGGAAGTGAAAGACCTATACTCTGAAAAGTACAAGACACTCAGGAGAGAAATGAAAGAAGATACCAATAAATGGAAACACATCCCGTGCTCATGCATAGGAAGGATTAATATTGTCAATATGGCCATCCTGCCTAAAGCAATCTACAGATTCAATACAATCCCTATCAAAATACCAACACCATTCTTCAATGAACTAGAAAAAATAGTTCTAAAATTCATATGGAACCACAAAAGACATTGAATAGCCAAAGCAATCCTGAAAAGGAAGAATAAAGCTGGGGGGATTATGCTACCCAACTTCAAGCTCTCCTACAAAGCCATGGTAATCAAGACAATTTGATACCAGCACAAGAACAGACCCATAGACCAATGAAACAGACTAGAGAGCCCAGATATAAACCCAACCATATATGGTCAATTAATATATGATAATGGAGCCATGGACATACAATGGGGAAATGACAGCCTCTTCAACAACTGGTGTTGGCAAAACTGGACAGCTACATGCAAGAGAATGAAACTGGATTATTGTCTGTCCCCACACATAAAAGTAAACTCAAAAATAATCAAAGACATGAATGTAAGTCATGAAACCATAAAACTCTTAGAAGACAACATAGGCAAAAATCTCCTGAATATAAACATGAGCAACTTTTTTTTCTGAATGCATCTCCTTGTGCAAGGGAAACAAAAACAGAAATGAACACATGGGACTACATTAAACTAAAAAGCTTCTGTACAGCGAAGGACACCATCAACAGAACAAAAAGGCATCCTATAGTATGGGAGAATATATTTGTAAATGACATATCCAACAAGGGTTAACATCCAAAATATATGAAGAACTCACACGCCTCAACACCCAAAAAGAAAATAACCCGATTAAAAAATGGGTGGAGTATCTGAACAGACACTTCTCCAAAGAAGAAATTCAGGTGCCCAATAGGCAAATGAAAAGATGCGCCACATTGCTAATTATTAGGGAAATGCAAATTAAAACCACAATGAGATATCACCTCACACCAGTTAGCATGGCCAGTATCAAAAAGACTAAGAATGACAAATGCTAGCAAGGATGTAGAGAAGGGGAACCCTCCTACACTGCTGGTGGGAATGTAAGCTAGTTCAATCACCGTGGAAAGCAATATGGAGGTTCCTCAAAAAACTAAAAATAGACATACCATTTGACCCAGGAATTCCTCTCCTAGGAATTTACCCAAAGAATACAACTTCTCAGATTCAAAAAGACATATGCACCCCTATGTTTATTGCAGCACTATTTACAATAGCTAAGATATGGAAGCAACCTAAGTGTCCATCAGAAGATAAATGGATAAAGAAGAGGTGGTGCATATACACAAGGGAATTCTATTCGGCCATAAGAAAGAAACAAATTCTGCAATTTGCAACAACATGGATTGAGCTGGAGGATATTATGCTCAGTGAAATAGTCAGGTAGAGAAAGACAAATACCAAATGATTTCCCTAATTTGTGGAGTATAGCAACGAAGCAAAACTGAAGGAACAAAATAGCAGCAGACTCATAGACTCTAAAAAGGGACTAGTGGTTACCAAAGAGGAGGGTTGGGGGAGGTCAGGTGAGGAAGAAAGGAGAAGGGAATTGAAGGGTATTATGATTAGTACACATGGTATGTGTGGGGTCATGGGCAAGACAGTGTACCACAGAGAAGTCAATAAGTGGCTTTGTGGCGTCTTACTATACTTACTGATAGTGACTGCAATGGGGTATGGGGGAGTTGATAATATGGGTGAATGTGGTAAGCACATTGCTTTTCTTGTGAAACCTTCATAGGAGTGTGTATCAATGATACCTTAATAAAAAATAAATAAAAATAAAGTAAAATAGGGTGACTTCACACAAAAACGCAAATTTCTGGTAATACTGAATTTGTATTCCATAATGGTAAGAGTTGTTTAGAGCTATAAGGTAGGTCATCTGTTATAAGGGATGGGTGCTTTCCAAGTTAGTACAGACCCCGCAGAGGCCTACTGTCTCCTGTACCCAGAGGTGGATTGTCAGTTACCATTTATCATTGTGCATGGACTATTTGTTTTTCTTATAGAAAAAAACATTTCTCGGTACTCTATAAAAAATAGACTAATGAAAGATATACCAAAAGTGACGTGTTCTATGAACAATGGGAGTAACTATGTTTATAAGGAGTATTTCTGTTTAATATGCAAATAAGATGCTGTATTAGAAGACAATGATGATAAAATATCAGTAAAGGAGTCTTTCCAAAAGCTGGGCAACTATAGATTTATGCTTTTTTGCTACTTCTGCTGCCTTAGCCAGTACTGTATCTAATCCTCAGGACAATTTATTGCAATGCAGGACCAAAAAGTTCCCAGAAATTAGCCACCCAAAATTCTGAGAATCTCAAATACTAGTTTAGAAAACTATGGTGTTATTCTCCTTGAGTCCACATCCCCACTAGAAGATACCTGTATTGAATTTTTAGTGGACTCAGCCTGGATTGTTCTGAGCAAGGCTATCCTGACATCCTTTTTTTTGTTATTCTTCTTGCTTTATTAATATTAATATTCTTTAGTAAAGAATAGGTGCTTATTTACTATTGGACCATTGACTGTTGAAGATAATTGGACAACTAGAATTACAGAGGATTAACTCTCATTCCATTTAAAAAATTGTAATTTCAAATTAAGCCACCTAATTATGCAACCATTTTAGGCTTGTGCTTTTTTGTTGTTGAAATATAACTAGATTTTTTAATATTTAAGAGAATTCTAGTTTTGTTTTATAAATTTCATTTACTTTTATAAGAGTACTTAGCATTTAGAAAATTGTAGTCAGAAAACTAAAAAAAAAATAAGAAAATAAATCTAAATATTTTTAACTGTGGTTAAGCTTATAAATGGGACTGGAAATTATTGAAGATCTTTAAAATAATTTGAGAATTCGCTAGACTTATAATAGAATAAGGTAAACAAACTGAGCTTAGAAACAAATTTAAAATGAACTTTAAGCATAAAGATGAACTAAGTTTATAATTGTAAATTTAACTATTTTATTCTTTAAAAATTAAAGGAAACCTCCAATTATCCATTTCTGTAAGTAAAAATTCATTCACTGGAGGATAAAAAGCAAAAACAAACAAAAAAATCCTACAAAACCTGCTTCTATGTTAGGAATACAGCACATAGCCATCTGGGATAGAATGATTTAGATACCACTTTTCAAGACCTAAGGATTTAGGGCATGTGCTCAAAGACGTCATTTTCCCACCTGTCCAGATGAATATTAGGAATCAAAACTTGGCAAGAAATATTACTGGTATTGATGTAAACATGATCCATGAAGATTTTAATAAACTTCCAGTATAATGAAAATGTCAATACTGTTGAATGTTTTATACTGAAGCCCTTAGAATCATTTATATTATTTGGTTAAGATTACCTTTTAACCCCGATTCAAGTCAATTCTGGGAAGCAACTCTGCTTATATGCACTTGCTACATATTAAACATACAAATATTAATTTGAGGTATCTGAAAAAAATGGTTAATTTACTTAAAACATTAGCAACTTGAACTTTTGGTAGCTTTCAAAAACAATTAAAAATTGCTTTGACATTTTATATTTTTAGTGGATTTAGCTTCCTATGGATTTGGTAGTGCATTTTCAGTAGAGTCCAGGCTGGGGTCTCTTGCGTAGTGGAGTTCCAAGCAATTTTCATTCACTTGTTTACATTTTTACATATTTTTTCTTATGATGAGCATAACAGGAGGAAAAAATTATTAAAACATAATGTGATCTTTAAATCCTTTTCCCAGAGACTCAACTATACAAAGAGAAATTTTGAATTGTTTGGAGTAACATTTCATAAGACTTTAATACTTGAATGACTGAAAAGTTTATCATTATTAAAGGAAGGACAGAGCTTTGCTCTAAGCACACTCTCTCCTGTGATGTATCTCAACTTAGAACCTGTAAACTAATTAGACACACAGCATATGCCTCCCTATGGTTTCATTTACCTTATATTGGTTTTCATTCTTCAGTCAGAACTTGGTAGACATGTTCTTTTGCAGTTAAACTTGTCCTTCTGGAAAATTTGCTTTTAATTACAACATTTAAAACGGGAAATAAAAAAAAAAACTGTACCTAGCACTGAAATTTAAAAACTGCAGCAGGTAGCCATAGCCACATCATAGTCAACCTCATGCAACGTGACTTTTGCCAATGACTATGATTGCAATCCTGCTGAACTCAACTGCAATTCTTGTGTCAGCTTTGTCCTGTAGTGAAAATCAATCATATGGTACCCTTTGAGCTCTCATGGACATTTCACATTCCAAAGCTTGAGTAGCACATACATTTATAGAAGAAGCAGGGAAAGAAGCCACTCTCCAGTCCTGTACTCAATCCCAGCGTGATATGCAATAATGACCTGTCAGGGAAGGAGGCTATGTATCCTCACACTGTGAGATATCCTGAGGGACATTTTCTCTGAGTTCAAAAAAAGATGCAGCAGGGCTCTAGCCAAGAATTCAGGTGCACAATTTCAAAAGTGCATCACAATCCTTTAAAATATTTTCAGGGGGTATCGTTACCTTACTGTGTTTTCATGTATCCTTTTAAAAAATTATAAAAATGAAAATGTTGGCCTGAAACATCTGCTGGCCACAAAGAAAAGTCATCTGTTTTTTTTCAAGATTTATCATTTCTCTTTTTACCTTAGCAGGTTGCTCTTTGCCTTTTAAGCTTTCATTGATTCAACTTCATTTTTTCCCATTCATAATGTGATAGACATTGAATATTTGATATGTGTACCTTAGTCTTTGTGCAGAATTTGTTAGAATTAATTCAAAGGCTAAAACTAACCACCTTTCACTGTTTCTTGGTAATCAGATGATCTTCAACACACTAGAACAATGATAGTTATATTTTTTGATACAAAGCTCACATAGGAAAAACCTCTACCAAGAAATTAAACATATACTTATAAAATAAAACATGCAAATAAATTTAGAGAGTGCACAAATTCTTTGAAGCATTGTGTTTCAGGTTGGGTTGGGATTGCAGAAGCCTATTCTAAGACAGTTTTAGCATGCAGAGTATTCGTTAGGAAGTAATCACTATGGAAAGGAAGGTAAGGATGCAAGGCTGGGCTGAGGGAGAAGTTGAGCTGTGTTGCAGAATGACCAAGACCCAGGCAGTCAGAGTCACATGGGAGCAATCAGACTCAGGAGCTGGCGCAGTCCTCCGAAGTTGTCAGAAGGTAGGCCTTCCTGTATCGGTGAGTCATTGAATGTGAGCTGCCAGGGCACAGTGGATGTAGGCCACCACGGTGCCGAGGAATTCCCAAAGGGACAGACGGCTGAAGGCTGTCGATGAGCACTCTCAGCAGCTGGGGCGGCCAGTCCTCCCACAGCGGGGACCCGGGTGATGCGTCACGGTATCCATCCCACTCCAGGCATGAGAAGCAAGGTCCTAGCATCTTCAGCTTTCTCCCTTCAGTTTTAGCCACTGAAATAATCTTCTGATACCATTTCTAAAATCTACTTCAAAGAACAACTACGAACAATTTGATTAATATAGTTCCGCATACACAATACTATATTTTAGGTGTGGTTTACTGAGTGGATTACTTAATTTATGTTTTGAACTTGAACTTTCTTGTTTTAAAGATTACTTTAACAATTACATTTTCATCTAGTATACTTTTTAAACATATTTTAAAATAGCAAGAAAATTGTTAGAATGCAGGAAGCTCTCACCTCATACTACAAAACTTGATGAATCCCAAAGGGACTTTCTTCTGTGCTGATTCAACTTGTGAATCTAAATGACTGACGGGCATGGAGCAAAAACAGGAATAAATAGAAATAAAACAGATGGCATCACGACCCTCCTTGTTATAAAGAAAATTAACTGAAATAAAAGCAAGATGAGAGATGATAATAATGCACTTTTTACTCAAAAAAGTCATTGAAGTAAAGAGTATTCTCTTCTTAGTTCGAGATTTTCACCTTTTGTCAGCTTAGGTTGTCACTGAAATATTTTTGTGCCTAAATCTAATTATGCAAGGGGGAGAGTACTATTTTCAGTATGCCATATTTAATTCTCTAAAATGTCTGTTCAGTAAAGCCCTGAAGGGATGAATGATCACCTGGCAGGTTTTCAATAAATAATGACAATTTATCAGTAAAGAGGTTTATTTCAAGAGATGAATAGCTAGATACATCTGTAACATTAATTTCCAAATCTCTAAGACAAAATACCATTGGCAGAAATCATAAAATTTGGAGGACAAACTAGTTTGGGTGGGAGTCAGAGAGTATGGGAACAGAACAAAGATACATTTTATTTTCAACATGTTGCTTTGAAGTGGTGTTGCACATCCAAAGAGAGAGATATTAAGCAGGTTGCTAAAAATACAGGTCTGGATTCCAGGGGAGAAAGGTCAGGCTCACTTGAGCAGAGGTGTCTGCTTTCACTAGGTTAAGCTCTCCTGGGTTAGGAAATGTGTCTAGCATGTTTCAGAAAGAAGGGATCAGGGAGGCTCAGCCCCACTCCAGTGAGTAAGCAGTATGTTTTCTTAGAAAAAAATATGTCCAAAGTTATAGCTCCATCTCTAGCTGTTTGACCTTGAATAATTCTCTCTGAACCTCAACTTGCCCTATTATTAAAAATTGGATATCAAAACCTATTAATGCTCTCTTAAAGAGTAATTTGGATCAAACATCATAATAAATATGAAAGCATTTCATAAATTTAAAGGTGCTATTCCACTACACATTATCATTATAATAAAGAGTGTATACGGGTAGTTGTTTGAAGTATTTCAGTGTGAAAGAGAAATAAATTATTCACTCACTCAATAAACACCTGTTGTATAAGGCACTAAATTAGTGCTGAAAAGAAGAAGATAAATAAGATATGATTTCTTTCTTGTCATGGCTCACAAGTCCTATCAAGAAAAATAACACATGGGATGTGCCAAGTACAAGCAGGTAGAAGGGTAAGCAAAGGATGTAATAATGAATGAGTGAATGAATGAATTATGAGTAAATTCATTCACTCATAATGAATGAGTAAATGAATGAACTCAGAGGTTCAAAAAATCCTTCCTGAAATAATCTGTCTTGGAGCATGATAGATAGTTCTTCAGATAAAGAAGGAGTGATAGAAAGTAAGGAATCCTAAACCCAGGCAACATCAAGAGAAAATGTTAAACATAAAATGTGAGGAATTGGAAGAAATGAGGATAGAGTAGAGAGCAGGGGAAGTTGGTAGTCACATGAACTATGTCCAGTGGTGTGGAAGTTTGATGTGAAGGACAGGGAATTGGAATCAGGGAGACAAGTGTAGAAATTATAGCAACAGACCAGCAATAAATGATGGGAGCTTGAGTAAATTCACGGGTAGTTTAATAACCATAATATTGCACATGTAATTGTAGATTAATGATAATAAAATAAATTATATTAATAAAAAAAATTAACACTGGGAAAAAAAAGAAAAGCTATATACATTGCCATTTAAAAATAAGTAGATGTTCTTAATTTAAGAATCTTAAAGCAGAGTCTACAAATGGGAATTTCTCTCATGTAGAATCTGAGTAGATTTATGTATGTGTGTTTCATTTCTTATCATTTTTCATTTTTTGAAATTTTCAATAAAAATTTTAAAGGACATCTATTTTTTTTCTTTCCAGTGTACCTAATTGGAAGCAAAGCTATGTACCTTTAGAGAATTATATTTTACATGGCAAAATTGCTCTATGCCTTTCTCTCCTTTCCTTTTTATCCTTAAATACATACATAATTTGTTACTGTATATCTAAGAAACTATTACCTAAGAGTTTTAATAAATGTTTAAAAAACAGACAAAATTGAAAGTGGTGGCATAAACAAAATTAAATGTACTGTACAATACTTTGATTTTTTAAATTATGTTAATGTGCATTGTGAGTCTTTAGGAATTAGTATGTTATCAAGATATTTTTCAAACTTCTAGATTTCAGGACTTTTTGGGGGGGTAAATTCTTAAAAAGCCAGTGCTCTTCTTACCATGCTGATGGACAGTGACTGTAATGGTGTGTGTGGTAGGGACTTGATAATAGGGGGAGTCTAGTAATCACAATGTTGTTCATGTAATTGTATATTAATGATACCAAAAAAATACATATATACATCAGGAAAATACTAATTGGAAACTAAAATATCTAGTTTTATTTATGGACATGATCTCTGCTTTAAAAGAGGGGCTTGATATAACCTTTAAATATTTTTAAAAGATTTAAAGTCCATAGTGTATATAACAATGAATAAGAACCAGGTTTTGGAGTCAGATGCATTTTAATTTCAAGTTGATCACTAACTAAAGATTTGACTTTGTCCTCTAAGAATTTATTATTGTAAATTGGTAATAATCTCTAAAATGGGGCCACTAGTAAATCCTTCTAGGACATGTGAAAATTAAATGAGAGAAGCAGGTACTAGTACTATAAACAGTAACTAGCAAAAACTTTATGTTATTACTCTTATATTGAAAATTATTGGTACACTTAAGAAGGTATGATTTTATATACATAAACTTAGTGTTAGCCACTGCCAACTAAAAGTTGGTCCAGAAGAGTGGCATTGTCTGAAATTACTCGGGAACTCTTCTGTTACATTGCTCAGTGGAAAGAAGCATTTGCTCCAAGAGATGGGGGTGGGTAAACTGCTGGAGTACCAAAAATATCTTGTTAATAAAAGTGACTCATCCCTTGGGCAATACCAAACCACTGACCTTTTAATGGCCTTATAATAAACTTCAATATTGAAAATTAATCAATAGAAATCTACCATGTTATTTATGTGAAAATATTTCTAATATCTTACCATATCCTATCTGTAGTACTCTTCTATAATTAATTACAAGGTTATCACACACTCAGCTTGCCAGTAAGAGTACAATAATTATTTTATTACAATGTAAATAAATCTCAAAGTAAATATTATAAATATGAAAGAATAGGCATCTAAGTCCAGAGCAGACACAGACTGAAAGGGCATCAAATAAAATATATGACAACAAAATAAAGTAAATTAAACACTATGCATACTTGTTCATTTTAATTGCTAACTAGAGTCTTTCAAGTTAAAAGGACCACAGGTATGCTCATACCATCTCAGCAAATGGTGGACTATTTAAGGATACAAGGGAAAGACAAACTGGCATCTCTGTAGCTGCACAGTAAGAAAAGCAGAACATTACTCATGATACACTACTAGTTCTAATAACCCGAGAGGAATGCAGGTATTTGTCTATCTGTACAGACAATGGAGTTCATATTTCATATCCTAATATTCTCATATTTTTCTTTTGATGCTTTCAAAGACACAGTTGATTTTCTGTGACTCAATATACCCCAAAGAAAATGTATTGCTTATTTGACCATTCACATTCTTACTACAGCATGTCCATTAAGCAAAACTGTAAACGGTGAGTCAATTCCTTGATCACATAGTTGATAAGCACCTAATTTGCATCAATCACTATTCCAGGAGCAGATTCCTCAGTGGGGAAAAAAATAGACATGACTATTGCATCATGGAAAAGTCTAGTAGTTCAGGCAGGCAGCTGAGCAGGTTGACAGCATTATGGGGCATAATGCATGGTGCAAGGTGAACCATGGAGAAATCTGGGATTTGCTAGGCACCGGGTTAGCCTGAAATTTATCTTCAGTGTAGCATATTTTAATTATTAATAGTAACTATAATACCAATGTAAGACAATATGCCTATTGCCTTAGGTAATAAAATATAAAATAGCAACATGTATCTGTAACATTGTTTAAAATTATTAATGTAATGAATTAAGAAATGAATGCCAGATAACTTGCATTGATTTATTTAATTGAATCTTATCAAAAGAAGTGTGCCTTTTCCCACACTTCTTCAATGACATTTCTTACTACTTTCCCTCTAGACATTATACTCCAGGAAAATGGCTATATGTGAATCATGTCATTTTTCTACTTATTTTAGAGCAGAGTAAAATCTTACAAAATTTTCGTCAAGATGACAATTATTAGCTAAAACAAGCCCCAAGAGCCATCCTGGGGATATATCCGTCACAAAATCAGGTTGCTTTCCCAACTTCTACTTCTACCTTAGCCCCAAAATGTACTAATCTTTACAAGGATTTTTTCATCTCATCATTTGATGCCTATAATTTTTTATTTTCCATTTTCCCCTAAGTTTTATCATTTGCCTTTTCCTTCTTTACTCGCATTCTTTTTTCTTTCATCAGTATGAGCCAAATTACCCACCGTTGTTTCACATCCTATCAATTTTTGCTAGGATTACAACACAATAAAATCTTATCTCTGAAGCACTTATACATTAATTACACAAATATTCCATTAAAAATATTCACTAAGTTCCTTAAATGTGTCAGATGCCAATTTAAGGGCTATGAAAACAGCAATGCAACAAAATAAAAATAGACAAATATTCTTGTTCTCTTGGTGTTTACTTTTTAATGGGAAAAATTCAGTCTACATATATCAATATACAACTTATGCAATCAATATAATCTTGCACTAATAATATTACATGAGTCCACAGATTAACTCAAATCAACATAATTTAGTTCCAATTTTATAGGAAGTGATATACAAAAATGTTTTCAGTGTAACTACTCATAGGATCACATCTTGTTATTTTTCTAAATGGGAACACAATTATGATTCTTCACAAGGCCTTTTTGATTGCCACCCACTATGATGTATGTCTGAATAAGAATCTATCATAATTTCTTAGTTGGTATTTTAAAAAAAAACCTATAGATCAGCTGAATTGTACTTGCCTATTCATCAGAAAAGGGTATTTAAACTTATTTTTTCCTAAAATTCAAAATCTTCTCTTTTCTTTCAGGCATTTTCACACATAACAGTACTAGTTTCTACCTTATATTTGCGAATTCCACATCTGAAACTGCTTGTGGAAAATATTTCAGGTTTTCAAAATCTTCATAAACTTAATTTTCTAATTTTGTTGCCAAGCTTTAACCAAAGTGGCTAGTGCATTGCTCTACTCATCAAAGCCAAAAATTAGTGAATAAGAAAATGCCTGCCATTTTAAGACATATAATGGATGTCAATATAAATCTGATATTTATAACCATATTTTAGCTTCATAATTAAAGGCATTTTTTAAGCTTTCAACTTAGTCCTTAATTGTAGCTTATTATGGACTGAATTGTCCCCCTCCCCATTCATATGTTGAAGCCATAGCCTCCAATATGACTATACTTGGAAATAGGGCCTTTAAAGATGTAATTAAGATCAGGTCGTAAGGGCGGGGCTCTCATCCAACAGGACTAGTGTCCTTATAAGAAGAGGAAGAGACAGCAGGGGTATGTGGGCACAGAGGAAAGGCCACTTGAAGACACATGAGAAGGTGTCGTTCTGTAAACCAAGAGGTAAGGTCTTATCAGAAATCAACCCTGCCATTACTTTGATATTGCCCTTCCAGCCTCCAGAATGGTGAGAAATAAATTTCTGTTGTTTATAAACACCCAGTCTGTGGTCTTTTGCTATGGAAACCCAAGAAGACTAATTACATTTACTTAAAAAGAGCATCGCATGGTTCATGAAGTTCCAGAAATCTTCCTTACACCGGTCTAACAACTATGGAGCAGGGGGCATCAAAATACTTAAAGAAGTTATTTTTTTAATATAATTTATTTTATCATTAATTTACAATTACATGTGCAATATTACAATTATTAAACTACCCCTTCATCAGGTCCCCCCACCAACCCCATTACAGTCACTATCCATCAGCATAGTGAGATGCTATAGAATCACTACTTGTCTTCTCTGACTTGTACTGCCCTCCCCGTGCCCCCCCCCAACATTACATCTGCTAATCGTAATGCCCCTTCTTCCCTCTTATCCCTCCCTTCCTGCCCATTTTCCCCAGTCCCTTTCCCTTTGGTAACTATTAGTCCGTTCTTGGGTTCTGTGAGTCTGCTGCTGTTTTGTTCCTTCAGTATTTTTCTTTGTTCTTATACTCCACATATGAGTGAAATCATTTGATACTTGTCTTTTTCGGCTTGGCTTATTTCACTGAGCATAATACCCTCTAGCTCCATCCATGTTGTTGCAAATGGTAGGATTTGTTTTCTTCTTATGGCTGAATAATATTCCATTGTGTATATGTACCACCTCTTCTTTATCCATTCATCTACTGATGGACACTTAGGTTGCTTCCATTTCTTGGCTATTGTAAATAGTGCTGCAATAAACATAGGGGTGCATCTGTCCTTTTCAAATTGGGCTGCTGCATTCTTAGGGTAAATTCCTAGGAGTGGAATTCCTGGGTCAAATGGTATTTCTATTTTGAGTTTTTTGAGGAACCTCCATACTGCTTTCCACAATGGTTGAACTAATTTGCAGTCCCACCAGCAGTGTAGGAGGGTTCCCTTTTCTCCACATCCTCGCCAACATTTGTTGTTGTTTGTGTTTTGGATGTTGGCCATCCTCACTGGTGTGAGGTGATATCTCATTGTGGTTTTAATCTGCATTTCTCTGATGATTAGCGATGTGGAGCATCTTTTCATGTGCCTGTTGGCCATCTGAATTTCTTCTTTGGAGAAGTGTCTATTCATGTCCTCTGCCCATTTCTTAATTGGATTATTTGCTTTCTGTTTGTTAAGGTGCATGAGTTCTTTATATATTTTGGATGTCAACCCTTTATCAGATACATTTTTTATGAATATATTCTCCCATACTGTAGGATGTCTTTTTGTTCTACTGATGGTGTCCTTTGCTGTACAGAAGCTTTTCAGCTTGATACAGTCCCACTTGTTCATTTTTGCTTTTGTTTCCCTTGCCCGGGGAGATATGTTCATGAAGAAGTTGCTCATGTTTATGTCCAAGAGATTTTTGCCTATGTTTTTTTCTAAGAGTTTTATGGTTTCATGACTTACAATCAAGTCTTTGTTCCACCTTGAGTTTACCTTTGTGTATGGGGCTAGACAGTAGTCCAGTTTCATTCTCTTACATGTAGCTGTCCAGTTTTTCCAACACCAGCTGCTGAAGAGGCTGTCATCTCCCCATTGTATATCCAAGGCACTTTTATCAAATATTAATTGACTGTATATGTTTGGGTTAATGTTTGGATTTTCTATTCTGTTCCACTGGTCTGTGAGTCTGTTTTTGTGCCAATACCAAATTGTCTTGATTACTGTGGCTTTGTAGTAGAGCTTGAAGTCAGAGAGTGTAATTCCCCCTGTTTTATTCCTCCTTCTCAGGATTGCTTTGGCTATTCGGGGTCTTTTGTGGTTCCATATGAATTTTAGAATTATTTGTTCCAGTTCATTGAAGAAAGCTGTTGGTAGTTTGATAGGGATTGCATTGAATCTGTAGATTGCTTTAGGTAGTATAGCCATTTTGACAATATTGATTCTTCCTAGCCAAGAGCATGGGATGCATTTCCATTTGTTAGTGTCCTCTTTAATTTCTCTTAGGAGTGTCTTGTAGTTTTCAGAGTACAGGTCTTTCACTTCCTTCGTTAGGTTTATTCCTAGGTATTTTATTCTTTTTGATGCAATTGTGAATGGAATTGTTTTTCTGATTTCTCTTTCTGTTAGTTCATCGTTAGTGTATAGGAAAGCAACAGATTTCTGTGTGTTAATTTTGTATCCTGCAACTTTGCTGAATTCAGATATTAGTTCTACTAGTTTTGGAATGGAATCTTTAGGGTTTTTTATGTACAGTATCATGTCATCTGCAAATAGTGACAATTTGACTTCTTCTTTACCAATCTGGATGCCTTGTATGTCTTTGTTTTGTCTGATTGCTGTGGCTAGGACCTCCAGTACTATGTTGAATAACAGTGGAGAGAGTGGGCATCCCTGTCTTGTTCCCGATCTTAGATGAAAAGCTTTCAGTGTCTCGCCGTTAAGTATGATGTTAGCTGTGGGTTTGTCACATATAGCCTTTATGATGTTGAGGTACTTGCCCTCTATACCCATTTTGTTGAGAGTTTTAATCAGGAATGGGATGCTGAATTTTGTCAAATGCTTTTTCAGCATCAATGGAGATGATCATGTGGTTTTTGTTCTTCTTTTTGTTGATGTGGTGGATGATGTTGATGGATTTTCGAATGTTGTACCATCCTTGCATCCCTGGGATGAATCCCACTTGATCATGGTGTATGATCCTCTTGATGTATTTTTGAATTCGGTTTGCTAATATTTTGTTGAGTATTTTTGCATCTACGTTCATCAGGGATATTGGTCTGTAATTTTCTTTTTTGGTGAGGTCTTTGCCCGGTTTTGGTATTAGAGTGATGCTGACTTCATAGAATGAGTTTGGAAGTATTCCCTCCTCTTCTATTTTTTGGAAAACTTTAAGGAGAATCAGTGTTATTTCTTCTCTATATGTCTGGTAGAATTCAGAGGTGAATCCATCAGGCCCAGGGGTTTTGTTCTTGGGTAGTTTTTTGATTACCAATTCAATTTCGTTGCTGGTGATTGGTCTGTTTAGTTTTTCTGTTTCTTGCTTGGTCAGTCTTGGAAGGTTGTATTTTTCTAAGAAGTTGTCCATTTCTTCTATGTTTTCCAGCTTGTTAGCATATAGAATCTCATAATATTCTCTTATGATTCTTTGTATTTCTGTGGGGTCCGTCGTGATTTTTCCTTTCTCATTTCTGATTGTGTTTATGTGTGTAGATTCTCTTTTTCTCTTAATGAGTCTGGCTAGGGGTTTATCTATTTTGTTTATTTTTTCAAAGAACCAGCTCTTGGTTTTATTGATTTTTTTCTATTGTTTTATTCTTCTCAATTTTATTTATTTCTTCTCTAATCTTTATTATGTCCCTCCTTCTGGTGACTTTGGGCCTCATTTGTTCTTCTTTTTTCCAATTTCAGTAATTGTGTCTTTAGACTATTCATTTGGGAATGTTCTTCCTTCTTTAAATAGGCCTGGATTGCAATATACTTTCCTCTTAGAACTGCCTTTGCTGCGTCCCACAGAAGTTGTGGCTTTGTGTTGTTGTTGTCATTAGTCTCCATATATTCTTTGATTTCTGTTTTGATTTGGTCGTTAACCCATTGATTAATTAGGAGAGTGTTGTTAAGTCTCCATGTATTTGTGAGCCTTTTTGATTTCTTTCTAAAATTTATTTCTAGTTTTATACCTTGGTGATCTGAGAAGTTGGTTGGTAGGATTTCAATATTTTTGAAATTACTGAGGTTCTTTTTGTGGCCTAGTATGTGGTCTATTCTGGAAAATGTTCCATGTGCACTTGAGAAGAATGTGTATCCTGTTGCTTTTGGGTGTAGAGTTCTGTAGATGTCTGTTAGGTCCATCTGTTCTAGTGTGTTGTTCAGTGCCTCTGTGTCTTTACTTATTTTCTGTCTGTTTGATCTGTCCTCTGGAATGAGTGGTGTGTTGAAGTCTCCTAAGATGAATGCATTGCTGTCTACTTCCTCCTTTAATTCTGTTAGTATTTGTCTCACATATGCTGGTGCTCCTGTGTTGGGTGCATATATATTTATAATGGTTATATCCTCTTGTTGGACTGACCCCTTTATCATTATGTAACGTCCTTCTTTATCTTTTGCTACTTTCTTCGTTTTGAAGTCTATTTTGTCTGATACAAGTACTGCAACACCTGCTTTTTTTCTCTTTGTTGTTTGCATGAAATATCTTTTTCCATCCCTTCACTTTTAGTCTGTGTATATCTTTGGATTTGAGGTGAGTTTCTTGTAGGCAGCATATAGATGGGTCTTGCTTTTTTATCCATTCTGTTACTCTGTGTCTTTTGATTGGTGCATTCAGTCCATTTACATTTAGGGTGATTATTGATAGGTATGTACTTATTGCCATTGCTGGCTTTAGATTGTGGTTACCAAGGGTTCAAGGGTTGCTTCTTTACTATCTAACAATCTAACTTAAATTTCTTGTTAAGTTATTGTAAACACAGTCTCATGTTTCTTTCTTTCTCTCCCTTCTTATTCCTCCTCCTCCATTCTTTCTATAATAGGTGTTTTATTCTTTGCCTTTAGTTAGAATTTGGATGGTCTTCTTTCTTTGCTATGATTTTATTTTCTCTGGTGACATCTTTTTAGCCTTAGGTGTGCTTCCATCTAGAGCAGTCCATTTAAGATATCCTGTAGTGGTGGTTTATGAGAGGGAAACTCTCTCAACTTTCGTTTATCTGGAAATTGTTTAATCCCTTAAAGAAGGTATTATTATCTCCTATTTACTACTGAGGACACCCAGGCTCAGAGACACTAATGAACCCAGGTTTTCTGATGTGTTGTTTAGCTTTTACTACTGTAAGCATACTACTTCCTAATCCTCTTTCTGTCCTGATTTGAGCATTTCTTCATCATTTACTTATTTTGTTTTATAGTTTTATAATTATCTTCCTCCCAGGTTAATATTATTTAATTTTATATTAAAAAACATTTTTTCTCAGAACACTGAAGTTCCACTTTCTTAACAAAGAAGTGGAGTGAATGTTTAGAGAGTGAAGATGTGAGGGGAGGTGGTTTATATATGGTGGTCAGAGAGGCTTCTAAGAAGATGGCATTTGACTTGAGGATATTTGATCAGACATTTGGTCTTCCCTGAATGAAAGGAAGAGAAGAGCCAGGCAAAGATACAGGAAAATGGGTTCTAAACTGAGGCAACAAGGGAACATTCCTTAAAATGATGATTCTTAAACTTGTTATGACCATTACTACCTCCTAGAGAGCTTTAAAAAATTCCTGACACCCCGGCTGCATGGCTCACTGATTTGATCTGAAGAACTAGGGAGTGGAACTCAGGCATCAATATTTCAAAAGTTCACAGGTGCTTCCAGTGTTCAGCTAAGTCTGAGAAACACTGTGTTAGACAGCAGCGAACTTGTGTGCCAGAGACTGAAAAGGCCACAAGGCTAGAATGTATAAAGGATAAAAAGGAGGGAAAGAGAAATAAAAAATAAGGCATGATAAATTCTTCAGATTTTATTCTGAATGTGGTGGAAAGCCATTGGAGGTTTTGAGAATTACATGATCTTATTTGCAAAAGATAACTTTATCCATAGAGTGAAGAATTGACTGCAGAGTGGTTGAGGAGAATGGACAGTGGGAAACAAATATGAATGCTATTACAATAATTATTCTTTTATTTTTTATTTTTTATTTTTTTATTTTTTTGTTGTTTTGGTATCATTAATGTATAATTACTTGAACAACATTATGGCTACTAGACCCCCTATTATCAAGTTCCCCCCAAACAGCCCATTACAGTCCATCAGCATAGTAAGATGCTATAGAATCATTACTTGTCTTCTCTGTAAATACTGCCTTTCCAGTGTCCCGCTGTCCCCCCCCCCCAGTACATTATGTGTGCTAATCGTAATGCCCCTTTTTCCCCTTTATCCCTCCCTTCCCACCCATCCTCCCCAGTCCCTTTCCATTTGGTAACTGTTAGTCCATTCTTGGGTTCTGTGAGTCTGCTGCTGTTTTGTTCCTTCAGTTTTTGCTTTGTTCTTATACTCCACAGATGAGTGAATACATTTGTTATTTGTCTTTCTCTGCGAGGCTTATTTCACTGAGTATAATACTCTAGCTTGATCCATGTTGTTGCAAATGGTAGGATTTGTTTTGTTCTTATTGGCTGAATAATATTCCATTGTGTATATGCACCACATCTTCTTTAACCATTCATCTACTGATGGACACTTAGGTTGCTTCCATTTCTTGGCTATTGTAAATGGTGCTGCGATAAACATAGGGGTGCATGTGTACAATAATTATTCTTAAGTGATCATACTAAAGGTAGAAGGGATGTTCAAATGAAACTGGATATTAAGTTGGTAGTTATTCTTTAGTTATATAGCCTGTGTTTCCTTACAACATGCTTTTAGAATAAGTTTTTCATCTTTGGTGTATTCGTTTGCTAAGACTTCCATTACAAAATAGCATAGACTGACTGTCAAACAACAGAAATTCATTTTCTCACAGTTTTGGAGGTTAGAAGTCCAAGATCAAGGCCTCTGCAGGGTTTTTTTCTTCTGAGACCTCTCTCCGTGTCTTGCAGATGGCCACCTCCTCACTGTGTCTTCATACAGTCCTTCTTCTGTGCACACGCACTCCTGGTGTCTTTTCCTCTTCTTGTAGGACACCAGTCCTCTTGGTTTACCATCCTAAAGGCCTCATTTTTCCTTAATCATTTTAAAAGCCCTATCTGGTAACATCCTGAGGTTCTAGGGAGGAAGCTTCCAAGGTATAAATATTTTCCAGGGGGTGGGAGGGCGTAGGGAGGGGCAGGACAGACACAACTCAGGCAATAACATTTGGCGTTCTGAGATTTTACCATTGTCACGTGTTTTTCAACTAAAGCCTCATTTCTTCCTTTGGCAGTAGAGTGTTACTTCTATTACAATTTTTATTATTATTAACACTATCCCATTTATTTCTTTCATCCTTCTGTAACTCACTTTTGACATTTATGTTGAAACTTCTTGATGTGTTCTTCATTTATCTCAACTTTTCTCTCACACTTTCCTTCTCATTTGTATTGGGCTCTGCAGTCTGAGAGATTCTTTTGATAGATTTCAAGCCCATCCTGTACTTTCCTCTTCAACCAGGTCCATTCCACTATTTAGACTATTGTTTTCAATTTAAATGACCAGCTTTTAATTGCCAGACTTCTAAGGAATTCCTTTTTATAGATGAATTATCCTCTTAAATATTTCCAAATGCATTCGTTATTCCTAGTTTAAACTCCTTTTTATGCTTACTTAACTTTGTTTCATCCTCAGAACCTTATACTTTCTCCTTTGTAACAGTCTGCCTTCTCATCTATTTTAAAATAAGTTTTCCTCCTATTTTGTTCCCTTTTGATCTGGTTCTATTCACTTTCTATCTTAATGGTAGTCTTCACAATAACTGAACCACAATGGCACTTATAATCTTTTTTAAGTTCTTATGTACTTTGAACTTATCCTCCATTATCTATATACCTATGTATGAGTATGGTAAATACATACATGTACACAAACTGACATAAAATATTTTTCTTTTATTTCATTAAATATTGGATGAGTGGGGGTTTTGCAGCATTTGCTAAACCTGTCATCATGATTCAACATTCTACTTTGGAACACTTTTATATTTTTCTTGTCTTTTGCATTTATTTTCAGGATAAATAGCTTATCAGGATGAGCTATTTATTCATAGAAACTACCTCATTATTTTTTCTGATTAAAAATTGTTATTCTGACACTTAATATTTCTTAAATATTTATTTTCATATATATGTGTTATTTTTTCAGAAAGAATATCAATATTTGTTCTGTCAAGGTAAATTCTCTAACCACAGGTATTTTGGAACTGTTAGTAATATCATCACTACTCCCTTCCCTAATGAAGGTTACTGTCCTCATAACAAACTACAGCAGCAAGTGTAATATATGTAGAATAAATAGCAGTACAATATGAAATGTAATTAAACAATACATGTTGAAATGATTTGTAGATATAGATTTAATAAATTTATTAAGTTAATTTTGCAGAACATACAGATTTGCTTAAGTAGAAATTATAAGAATGGAGTAGAGAATTAAATATTGCCCAGGAAGAACAGAGGAGATGTGGTCTACCTTTAGATACAAGAATAAAATCTTCTTTTGTTCATTAAATATGGATTTCCTAGTAAAATGAAAGGAAATAAGAATAATTTAAACCTCAAGTGTCAATACCAAGTAAGAGAATTGAAAAATTCTTTCATTGGCTTGCCAAATGAAATTTTAGAGAAAGGCAGTGCACAGTGGGTAGCCATGACAAGGGACCCAAAATTAGAGTTCTCGTCCAGCTGCGTCGCTTACTAGCCTGAGGAACGGACTGTGCATCTCCAAACATCTGTGGGGGGTTTCCCTCTCAGTACTCTTTCTAATTCCTGTCTACCTTTCAGTATCGCAGAAAATTCAAATGAGATAATAATACATATTAAGTTGCTTGGTAAATTTTAGAGAATGATAAAGATCAAAGAGTTACTTATTCACTTATTCAATTAATGTTTTAAGTACTTATTCCAAGATTCTGTACTAAGTGCTTAGGTCTCAGATAAATCAGTATAGTGTCTTGTTTTTGTTTTTGTTTTTTCCCTTTTCTCAAGGAGCTCATACTCTTTAGGGGAATTAGAGATGTAAACAAATGTCCCTGGGCGTTAGAACTCTTCTTCCTTTTGTTAACTTAGGGCTTGTCTATAAATATTCTTTATCTATAAATATCCTATTTTTTTATAAGTATTCTATTTACCTATACATATTCAGCAACTGTGGGAGGTGAAGAGTTGGAAAACCCACTGAACCGCATGTCCCTCCAGCCGCTCCCTGACTATGGCTCAGGGGCACATCATCCCTTGGTGTCTAGTTGGCTGTGCAGGGACACTCCCTGGCCCCCTGTAGTTCAGTGATCGTGCGGTGCTGCTGTTACTTGCTGATTCTACAAGGAGTAGAGGGCTTCTCCTCCTAACATTGCTGAGGTTTTCAAACGTTTTTTTTAGGTTTGTATTGTGCATGTATTTATTTATTTCACAAAAAATAGACATTTATTTCTCATAGTCCTGGAGGCTGAAAGTCCACAATCACTTTGCCAGGAAATTCAGTTTCCTAGGGAGTGGAGGTCGCCTCTTGGCATGAAGACAGCTGCATTCTCCCATAGCGAAGAGAGAGAGAGCCCTGGTTTCCCTTCCACTTCTGTCTCACCTGCCCACCTTTATTGAGGCATAATAGACAAAAATGAAATTATATATACCTAAGGTGTACAACTTGATGACTTGATGTATGTATACATTGTGAAGTAATCACCAAAGCCAAAGCAATTAACATATCCATCACCTCACATAATTACCCTTTTTGTTCTTTTTGTGTGCATGTAGGAGAACACTTATTACCCCCTTAGCAAATTTCGAATATATAATACAGTATCGTTAATCCGTGAATTTATCCACAGAGAAGTGATATCATGTACTTTTTATTTCTAAATATGAGGGATCTAAAGTAGTCACCCTATAGAAACAGAAAGTAGAGTGGTGGTTGCCAGGGTTGGGGGCAGGAGGAAATGGGATTGTTGTTCCGTGCGTACAGAGTATTTCAGTTTTACAAGATGAAAAGTTCTGGAGATCTGTTGCATAACCACATAAATATACTTAACACTACTGATCTAACACTGTTTTAAACTCATTTTTTCTGAAATTAATATGCTCCTCATATTTCTGAAGGTTTAAGTAGTTATTCATTAAATAAATTTGGGATTTGGATGATTCTTTAAAAATTTTGTAGAATGGATATGAGGGGTGGAAGGTGACTGGCCATCACATCGCTGACATGGCTTCCCTATTTTATCATTTTGCAAATAGTATAAAACATCACTGCCTGGGCTTCATGACAGGAGAGGGTCTGTTATGTGGACCGCCCAGGAAACCTTCCCTTGTATATCACTACTCTCCTAGCCCTTTTCCCTTATAACACTTTTCCCTCTCTCATTTACTGATGACTCTTGGAGAAAAAACACTTCAATGTATTTTCATGTTCTCCCAGAGAGGAGAGGATTATTTCAGTCCACTGGTTTACCTAGGAAGGTGTTTTGTGTGTGTGTGTGTGTGTGCACATGCACATGCTCTAAACTATGATGTCATTGATGGAGAGATTTGTGAAGGGGACAAGAAAGACAAGTTATTCAATTTAATATCAAAGCCAGTTTTACTCTGGTTCATCAAAATGCTAATATATATAATCAAACATGAATGGAATTCCTTCCCAAGTATCTCATTTTGTTTCCCAGAAAAATTCACATTCCTCTGATTAATGTGACATTGACTTTGTTTCTTACGAACTAGTACTCTGGCCTTATACTGTTAAAGCATCATTTATCTTCTCTTTACTCATAGTTATATTAGAAAGCATTCATTTGATTAAGAACTATTTTCAAGTCTTCCTTCCTGATTCAGGAGTGAGGTTATGGAAGGCATAAGGAAAATTTTAGGTCACTTTGTCACTCAAATAATGGTAAGATATTTTAAGTTTGATAATACAGCTTTGTAGTTAGCACAGAAGTGGTAACAGTTCTATTTGTGAGGGTCAGGGAAAACTTGTCAAGGGTGGGGAGTAAAGCTACGTCTTTTAGTGTGTACAGACATGTTTTAGAAGGTAAGGGCATAGTCAAGAAACTGTGAGGTGGTGTTCATGAAGGGTTCTTTCTGCTAAAGATGATGAAAATCTGACTCAAACCAGCTTGAGATAAAAAAAACAATACACTGACTCACATAACTAAAAAGCCCAGGATACAAATAATGTCATTGGAGTTTGCTCTCTTGGATGTGCCTTCTTGTATTGATTAGATTCTGAGAGTTCTTAATCGTATCTTTTACCTTCATTCTCTCAGGTGGTAGAAAGAAGGCTCCTGGAAGTTCCAGGCTCACCAAGTTTTGTGTCTTGGGATCTTTTTGCAGAGAGTTTTTTATTTTTTTTTTGTCTCTCCCCTCATCAATATAACAAGTATTTTAAAGGAACTCTGATGTATTAGTTTTCCATTCCTGCTTTAATAAATTATCACAAACATATGTGACTTAAAACAACACTAATGTATTACCATTTTGGAGGTCAGGAGTTCAAAGAGGGTCTCCTTGGCCTCGAGTTTTCAGGTTTCAGCAGGGCTGCATTCCTTTCTTTAAACTCTAAGGGAGAAACTATTCCCTTGACTTTTCCAGCCCCCAGAAGCTGCCTGCATTCCTTTACTTATGTGCTCTTCATTCACCTTCAAAGCTAGCAATGGCTCATAGAGTTTTTCTCATAGTGCGTCACTCTGATTCTTCGATCTCTGACTTCCATTTTTAAGGACACTTGTGATTACAGTGGACCTACCTGAATATTGCAAAATCATAACCCTGTCTTTAAGTCAGGGTGCTAGCAACCTTAGTGCCAACTGCTATGTTAATTCCCCTTTACCACTTAACATAACATATTCACAGGTTCCAGGAATTAGGAAATGAACATTCTGGGAGGCCCTTCTACCAGATACCATACATGGCCATTTCTCAGGGGAAAGAAGTGGGAGGATGAGACATGTTTGGCTAAGTCTCAGACTGGTGTCTATACCTGCTGCAGAAGGTAGTGGCAGGATTACAGAAATTGAGAAGAGATAAAAGGGAACTTGGCATTCATTCTTAAGGGGAAAGAGAATATATAATATATATAAATGCTAAGGAGAGAAAGTAGGAAATTGATTTAAAGAATGTTGGAGGTGGAGATGGGGTGTTCTTTCAGTTTCTAATGACAGCAACTCTCTTCAAACTAGTTTCATTCATTCATTCACTTATTTATTCATTCATTCAGCAAATATTTATTGAAAGCCAGTCATGGTGTGAGGCTTTGGAATTATCACTGTGAACAACACAAAGATTCTTCCATAATAGGGCTTATATTCTTGTAGGGAAAGAGATTATCAACAACATATGAAAGAATCACATAGTTATCCTTATTGTGATAATGTGCAGTCAGAGCAACTGGGGGGGTTCTTAAAGATGTTATTTAGTTATTGTGGTCAGGTAAGACCCCTCTGCAGAACTGATGTTGAGCTGAACTTAAGAAAAATGGCTTATATTGGGACATATAATTGAAATATTTACATATGAAGCTGGTTTCAGATATGCATAAAGCTGTCTTCATGTCTTCTCTTTTGACTCAGCATATCTTTTGGCATCAATCTATAGAGAAGTAACTCATGCAGTGAGCAAGATGGCTGCTAGCTGTTTCAAACCTATGATTTATGTGTAGAAAGAGATATTTCCTCTAAGACTTTCCTAGCTCTGTAGGGGTTATCTACTCATCTCCGAAGTAATCACAGGGGCCAGGGAATTGGCATCTTTGGTCAACCTGGGTAATAAGACTCTTACTGGAGTTGGAAATGAGCACCATAAGAGAGAGATGCTTCAGAAACAAGTGAGTAGAGTGATGCTGCAAAGCAACTAGCACAGGAGGATAAGGAAATCATGGCCGGCAGGAAAAAAACCCTGAGCCTTACAAACACACATCAGTTATCTAAAAATATGGAGCGAACATTCTATGCACTTGAAAAAATGGTTACCTAAATAAAATAAGCCATCAATTTTAAAGACAGAAAATCAATTAAAGTATGAGACCCATAATGATGATGTGGTAGAAATCATTATCTAAACAATGCTGGATACAGTTATATAATTAAATATAATCAGAAAAAAAGCACTATGAGATCTTAAAATATATTGCCAAGATTTGCCTTGCAAATTTTGCTTAAATACATACAAATATCTATTACGAATGATGCATAAAAATCATATTTTGAACTATAATTACTCAGACTAACAAATTTCCTTTAAAAAGAATTACATATCAAAATAATCTGAGGAACAAGTACTATTGGACATCGCCATCTATCAGATATGACTACATATAGCAGAATCGAACTTGGGAAATCTTTCAAAAGATAGGAAATATGTGAAGAAAAACTATTTCCTTTTGGCAAGGAGGCAAGTCTAGTTCCAGCACTAATGCACCCTTTGTCAAGAATCACATCTTACATTGAGACCCTTGGAAGAATTGGTAATTGCTACACATAAAGAAGAAGATATTGAAAGTTAAAGTGGTTATGTACTGTGTACCAAGCAAACCACTTTACCTGTATTTGTGATAGGCCTATATGCTCTTTCGATTTGTTTTTTTCTTTTACACCTTAATGATGTGTAACTTTAAAAAGGGCATGTATTTTAAGTTAATCTGACAACGATGTTAGTTGAACTATTTAAAGTCCTCTGTTTTCAGTGGGAAAAAGAAACCTTTCAAGAGAAGCAGTGTCCTTTTTAAAAGAGAGATCACGAAACAAGTGAGACATCTGATGGTGGCCATTGGAGAGAAGGATGAATGCCAGTGTGTGAAGTGCAGCCTCAGCTGTCTCAGGAGAGGAGCTGCCGAGCACACCCAAGAAGGAAATAGAAAATCAGACATCTGTATGTATGCAGCATCTACCATGTTTGCTCTGAGGAGAGAGAAGCCATATGAAGCAGACAGCAAAGGTGAAATCCAGCAAGATAGCCTACTTTATTGCCATGGCAACCCAACCCTGATGAAAAGTAGAAAAACAATAGAATATCCATGAAAAAAATTCTGTGCTATGAATACCTACTAGGATAAGGAAAGATGCACTTATGGAAAGAGCTTGACATTTTTACCATTTCCTGATTCCTGTAATAAAGCCATGGATTCTGCTTTAGGAAAATGCTGATTTAAAAAACATTGCATTTACTAAATTATTAAATTTTTCCTGTTGCTAAATTCAGATTTATATGTGAAAGCTGTGGTTTCAGTTTAAAATCATTAGTGCTATTTCAGAGGCCAAAGTGTGAACATTGTCATTCTCCTTGGTGCCTTTTGAGAATCTTTTGCCATAACATTTCACACAAATTGTGCGTTCAATAAAAAGGAAGTTCCAGGACTTTCTGATATTTAATTAAAATTTAAAGCTATATTTTATTTGCCTAGACTGGATTGTTAAATTCACCCATTATTTTTTTAAAGTGCTCTTCTTTCAACTTGCTGTTTCTAGGTATACAATTCAGTATGGAGGGAAAACATTTTCTTTTCTCTATTCTGAAATTGTTTAACTCTCACAGCTTTCTTAATTTTCTGACTGTAGGCAAATTTGAGTTGTTTCTATGATTGTTTTTATTCAAATAGCACTTATTGGTTTGTAGAAAAAGTCTGAGAAAATTTGTTTTATGTTTCTTAAGTCAGTTTAATGGAGATAATTTACATACTATAATAATATCTACTTTTACAAAGTGCATAGTTAAGTGAGTCTTGACAAATATATAGTCATGTAACTATCATCACAATCAATTTCTTTGCAATATTATTTATTAGTGTTTGTCAATACCACTTCAAGTTTTTACTGACTTGCTTTTGGTAAAATATAGACATTTTGTACCCTCTCCCTCTCCTTTGTGCTATTTTTGTCATACACATAACATCCTTATATGTTGCAAACTCAATGAGATGTGTTATAATTTTTGATGTACACAGTAACACACACACATCTTTTATTTACCTTATAATACTTCTTGTGTTCTTCATTCTTTCCTTTGGATTTGAATCATAATATAATAGCATTTTTTTTCAATCTGATAAACTTCCTTTAAGTGTTTCTTATAGGGCATTTTTGTTAGTATTGAATTATTTCAATTATTATTAATTGGAAATACGTTTATTTCACATATATTTATAAAAGATAACTCACTATATATTGAATTCTTCATTGGTAGGTGTTACTGGTTTTCCCCCTTCAGCACTTAGAATATGTTATTTCAATGTCTTTTTACCTCCATTGTTTCATATGAAAAGTTGTTATGGAAAATACTGGAAAAACTTGGACTGGATCACTGATGGAAGAACCAAGTGGCACTCGGAGGTCTTGGAGTGTTGACGTTTATTTTTACACCGGCGGGCTCAGAGGGGAGGAATCTCCCAAGGTCTGAGCCCTGAACAAAGGCAAAGGGAGCAATATATATCTTTCTGCTTCTGTATCTGTAACATTCCTACATGCACAGCAAGTGAGCAAGCAAGGGGGAGTAAGTTTAGGGAGTGAGTTTAGGGAGTAAGTGCCTGGCAGAGCAGGGAGTGAAGGGGAAGGGGAAAAATGGGAATTTCTGCTGTCTTTGCTAACTAGAGAAGAGAAGGGAGCCACTTGGCCTAAATTGCTGTCCTTGTAAATATTTCCCTATCAAAGTCAGCCACTAATTGTATCATTGTTATATATATAATACATACTGTCAAGATTTTACTATGTTTTTGGTTTTCAGCTGTTTAACTCTATATAGGTGTGGTTATCTTTGTATTTATACTGATTGGTAGGTTCATTTAAGTTGTTAAATGTGTAAATTAGTATTTCTTGCCAACTTTAGAGAGACTGGGGCTGCTATTCAAATATTTTTCTGTCCTTTTATATTTCTCTTTTCCTCCTGGAACTCAAATTGCACATATGTTGGGATACTTGCTGTTGTCCCACATACAGCCAAGTATCTGTTCATTTCTTTTTAATTTTTTTTCCTCCCCATTCTTCAGACACGAAAATTTCTATGGCTTTATCTTCAAGTTCACTAATTCTTTCTTCTGACATCTCAAAAATGCTGTTGAACAGAGAAATTTTAATTTCAGCTATTGAAATTTTCAGTTCTGGAAATTCCATTAATTTCTTTTTTTCATTTTCAGATCTCTATAGAGATTCTTTATTGGTTTGATTATTTTGATTATTCTCATCATATTTTCCTTTAATTATTTGAAATAAATAATGTAATCATTATTAGATTATTTGAACATGCATTAAGTCTTTGAGTATATATGCATTTAAATATACTGAATACATACATACTCAAATATATATAATATTTGCTTCAAAGACTCTAAATCTACATCTGAACCCACTTGAAGTCAATTTCAATTGGCTATTCCTAAACTTATTGTTGACAATTTCCTGTTTCTTTGTCTAGTTCATGAAGAGCAATTTGGTTGATAGTTATGCATGGTAGGTAATACATTGTAGCCATTATGGATTCTTTTTGGTTGTCCTGAAGACTGTTTTGGTTTTTGTTTGTTTTAGTAGTCAGTCTTCCCACCTATACTGACTAATTAATTCAAGTTCCTGGAGGAATATTTAATAAAAGCTATCAGAACAGTTAAATCTTGAAAATTTCACTTTTGCATTTAAGTCTTCCATAATTTAGCACAATATCTATTAATGAAATACATTCACTTTATATAGCCTATACAACACTCTCAATATTATAGAACATATTGTTGGCACAATGCAGTCCTTAGAGATTTAAAAATCTATTACCAAAAGATGGACATACATAAAGCTTTCATTTGTAGTAATGAGGAGAACAAAAAACATTCTACTCCACAAAATGCCGATGAGATACACAGGCATCAAATTTCCTTCTCATATTAATGAAGCACGTCTAGGCACACAACTATCATTATTTTTGAGGGAAGTAAAAATTTGTTTTAAGAAAACAATGTATCTTGATAGTAATAGCTTAAACTTTTATTGGGTACTCACTACAGAACAAGGACTCTATTATCCCCTTTATGGAGGTCTTACCATTTGATCCTGACAGAAACCCTGTGGTGGGTGCCATTAGCAGAAGGCCTAATTTGGACCTTTAGAATGGCATCATTGTCTCCTGTTGCACAATGTTAATGGGTTTTTTTTGGGGGGGGTGGGGAAGAGTCTGTTGTGCCTCCTTTTTTCCCTTTGTACATTAGGGATAATTTAAATTAATAAGTAAACACACTTACATCTAATTTCAAAATGTCCTTATATATTAGTCTCTGTTTCTCATAATGTTAGTAACATTAGAGTACTCACCATCGTGAAGAAAATCAATCTGAAATGCATATGAATAAAGTGTCTGATCCAAGTTTAATAACACTGAAAATTAATAATAAAGAAAACTCCAGAAATTGCTAACTTTTACATTTTGTTTCCTGATTTCTTACTTCATTGCATTTATACCTTAAATCAGAGAAAGCCTCAGACTATCTCCTTCCTCTTCCTCACCCTTGGAAATTACCCTGTGTGTCTTGGGGTCCCTCTGCCTGGACCTCAGAATTTTTCTTGTGATTGTGGGTATACTTAATTAATTTTTATTTAGTTTATATTGTTTTTATTTCTATCTTTTTTATTTTATTTTTTTACAAAAAGCATCTACAAGTTGTCAAATGAGCAGAAAAGATGCTTTAAATCTTTTCTTATTTTCACCTGGTTGAAAGCTCTGTGGGACGTGAAATAACTAAAGGAAGAATGCTAATTAAGAAACACAAAGAAATAGTATTTAATGATAATTTAAAGAATTGTCAGCTTGATTGATAGCTAATTAAATCTCTATAATCCACCCCATCTCTGACTTTAGCACTCTCCCACATGGCCTTCAGTTCCTTTTACCTGTATTAGTATAATGTATGCACTACTAGCTTCTATTACTTTTCAATCTATTAACTAAAATAGGAATGACATCTCAGTCACAGCTGAGATTTGTCTCCTCCTCCATCTCTGTGTTTCTCAAATATTCCAACAAAAGACCTAGGTCTGGCTTTCCAAACCTTTTTATGTTATTTTTCCCTTTCACCTTTGGTGCTCAAACATAGATACTCTAATGTGTCAAATAATTGTTCTCATGATGTCTCCAAATTCGAATCACTTTCTTCATGTCTGTCAGCATTCAGTCTTTAATAAGAGTCAAACTCCAGACTCATTTTCTCTAAACACATTTCTCCAACTGAAAAGGAGATATGTCCCAGTTTTGTGATACCTTTTGAACTGTCATTCAGTTTCTAAAAATTGTTCACATTCAGAATCTTATTTAATCCCTTTGCAAACTTGTATAGGGGAAATATTGTTAGCTCCATTTTAAACATGAAGAACTAAAGTAGTAATTGAGTTTTCAAAACATTATTAATAATTAACAAAAATGTTTCTCAGACCCAAGACTTCTGTGTTTTATAATCAGCAATTTTTCTATTGTTACCTTGTCCATACTCTGAGGTATATTAGAAATTGAGTTAATATGCTACACCTGGACTTCCCTTAATTTAAAATGAATTCAGTTTTTTTTTTGTAAAATAGACACCACGATAATGCAACTCATTAGTTTACGGGAAGGATTCTTATGTTAATAATGATAATAGTAATGATATCTACGTTTCATTAAGTAACTATGCAAAGATGTGTTTCACTCATATTAGCTCATTAATCCTCACAACATATGAACTGCCCATGTTCTTACCTAAGGTTCATTCCCAGACTTGTACACTGGAGTCCCTCCTTCCTGCATACTCAAGGAACTGT
This sequence comes from Smutsia gigantea, assembly GCA_032199065.1. NCBI lineage: Eukaryota > Metazoa > Chordata > Mammalia > Pholidota > Manidae > Smutsia > Smutsia gigantea. Next base: position 47,019 of record JAVSCE010007229.1, read on the forward strand.
ATTCTGACTAGTGCCTCCATTTTTGTTTCCACCTATTTTCTCTGAGCCCACATCAATTTGGCTTTGCTCCTTACTTTCATCAAAACAGCTCTTATTATAATTATGTAGCTTTAACTCTTACTAAATTTATCAGTGACCGCCATGTTCCTAAACTGAGCAGTCAGTTTTCAGTCCTTTCTTTAGTCTATCAGCAACATTTGGACACAGTTAATTATTCACTCTTCCTTGAAATATTTTCTCCATCCAGGCTTCAGACCACTACTCTTTTGTCCTCTGCTTACTTCTTTGGCTACTGCTTTTATGAATTATCCTGAATCTTTATGCCTCTAAACTTTAAAGCATCTCTGGTTCCAGTATTTTGATATCTTTCAACAACTTATTCATAGCCTAGGTGATTTTCCACAAACCCATGGATTAACCAAACATATATGCTGATTATTTCCAAATGTATTTCTGTAAGAAGGAGCTTTCTCTTGTATTGCAGATATATTTATCTAACATTTTACTTGACATCTCCACTTTGATATCTCAAACACAACATATTCAAGTCTAGACTCTTTGATGTCCAAACTCAAGTCTAAACCTGCTCCCTCTTGTCTTCTTCCACCCCCCTCTATGTTTTTAGTTGCTTAGACCACATGCTAAGTTTCCTATTTGTGGGTAAAATTGTAATATTTCCAGAATCTCTCACCTGGCCTTAGTGTAGCTCCATATCAATTGGTGTTTCCAAGGGGTGGGGAGAAGTAGTCCATCTCCATATCAACAGGTAATTACAAAGGCGAGCCAGGGCATATGTGGACCTGAAAGCTTGGGTGGGCTCCCTTCTTCTGCAGCTGGTTCACAAAAGACACAGGAGAGCAGAGGTGGACGACTGCTTGTAAGCAATAAACAGGTTTCTCCCACTTTATTTCTCTATTGATTGATTTAGGTTTCAAAGGTATTTTGCCCTGGGATTTTCCCTCTGGCGTTACACAATTGCTGCTACATCAGATTACTACACAATTTCTGGCCTAAAACAGAACACATTTATTCTCTTACAGTTCTAGAGATCAAAAATCTGAAATGAGTCTTCCTGGGCTAAACTCAAAATGTTGGAAAGGCAGGATCTTTCTGGAGGCCCCAGCAATAATCCATTCCCGTGCTTTTTCCAGCCTCTAAAGATTCTCTTCATTCATTGGATCCTGGTTCTACATTATATAGCATTTTTTCTGCTTCTGTCATTACATGGCCTTCTTCTTCTCTCTGACTCCCCCTGAGTCCCTCTTAAAGAAACCAATATAATACTGTATATCAACTATACTTTAATTTAAAAAAAATTCCAAAAAAACCTTTCTGATTGCACTGGGCCTGCCCAGCTAATCTAGGATAATCTTCCCATCTCAAACTCATGAATTTAATGTCATCAACAAAGTCCCTTTTGAATATAAAGTGATGTTCACAGGTTCCAGGAATTAAGAAGTAATTGGGAGGTCAGACTACCACAGACCATAAGCCTTGGAGTCATTCATTTTTTTTTTTCACTCTATACTGCTTTCCATAGTGGCTACACCAATTTACAGTCCTACCAGTAATGCATGAGGTTTCCCTTTTCTCTACATTCTTTTTTTTTTAAGGTATCATCGATATACACTTTTGTGAAGGTGTCACATGAAAAACAATGTGGTTACTACATTCACCCATATTATTGAGTCCCCCCCATACCCCACTTCAGTCACTGTCCATCGGTGTAGTAAGATGCCACAGAGTCACCACTTGTCTTCTCTGTGCTACACTGTCTTCCCCATGACCGCCCCACACTCCGTGCTTGGAGTCATTCTTGAGTGCTCTCTTTTACAATCTCTCTCCAATCCATCAGCAAATCCTGCTAATTCCTCTTTTGAAATATATCCATAAAACACCTTTTCTGACCCCAGATTTGTAGAAACTACTATCATCTGCGTGAGAACAGTACTTCCGTCTAGTCTTGCTTCTAACCTTGCTTCTGCTACTGTTTGTTCTCCACCTACTGCCAGCATGATTCTGTTACAACTGGTCTTATCACATCACTGTTCTGCTTACAACACTCTAGCAGTTTCCAATTCCACTTAGAATTGTATTCAAAATTCTCATCTTTGTTTACATGTCTCTGAATCATTGTCTCCAGCTTCCTGTCTGCTCTTGCCTCCTAGCACTTGTCCTTATATATGGCTTTTTGGTGATTAATCATTAGGTTTCTACCATCGTGTCAAATGTGTTTTCTTGACAACCATTAACTCAAATAATAGAAGCCCCAATACTTTGTCTTATCTTGTTTTATTCTTCTTTTTAGTACATATTACCACCTGAGATATTTTCAATTTCTTCGTTTAATAATTTCCTGGCAGTCTCTTTCCAAAGTCCATGACAGCATTCGGGTATTCCCATGTCCATGATGATACTTGGCATTCTGGAAGCAATTAATAAATCTGTACTGAATAAACAAACGAGTAAATGAATGAATGCATGAATGAATGAACAGGCAGCCAATTGGAGGTAGAGAATATTTTCCTCGTCTTATAGTCTAGGAAACTGAAGCCAAATTAAGTTACATGCACTAACTTATAAAGAGACATGGCAGAGCTTAGATTTGAGCTCACATTTGTCTGACTCAAAACCTCTCCTCAGGCTGAATATTATAACACAATATCCAGTGAGTGATGTAACTGCTATATGTAAATGCATTTTATATACTCTAAAATAAAAGGTACAGCTTTTTGGTTTTGGTACTATTTACTGCATAAGTATATTAGTTACTCCTTACCGGTGATGAACAGGGTTGTACTGACTACTGACTTTTTTTGTTCACTATAAAATGTTTTTATTTAACTAACATCTGCTGTAAGAGGCCACCAGCACATTAAGTGAAGTTTTGTAATTAAGACATATGTATCCATTAGGCTTATTTGCTCTGAATTTCAAGACCACCTGTCATACTCTTCTCTAGAGGTGCCCATGGCTCCTTCCTCTGACTTTATTACCAGACATAAGCCCAGTAAAGGCAGGGATTTATTAAAAATATTGAAATTGTTAAATATTGTTTTTAAATTATTTTTATCATTCTATTAATTGGCTAGGAGCATTGAATAAAAAATTATGAAAAATAATTCTAGTAGAAGTGAATATAATTTATTAACAGTTTATTGGCCATAAATTAGCAGACATTCTGTACTTTGTTAGGGAATGTATTAATTCATCCACACAGTTTTTACTTAGAGCCTAATATATGCTAGAAACTGAAATAAGTGCTCAGGTTAAGGAAAAAATAAGCACTTTTGACTAATATTCATTATAATAACACTACATTGTCAAAAATACTTTGTAACAGCTTCTGCATAAGTGTTCTTTATGATAGTACTCTTAACTCTCTCTTTCTTGCTCTACCTTAAGGAGACAGAAATTCACATCTAAACAACAAGAATAACATAACACCCTTGTTAAGATTTTGATTTATAACTTTGAGAAGAGGCCTTGGATCAATGTTTGTAGTACTTTCTCTATATGGCTTTGTGGTCTAGAACTGCTCTAGACAGTAATGTCAGGATGAAACTTCATGGCGCTGATTGCAAACAGGCAACATTCTCTTATAATGATAATCCATTTTTATAATGGAATAGTAAGTGTGAATTAGAGCTGGTATAGTATGCCTGTTGCAGGCAAAAGTGAGACCCATGATAAAGGAGTCCTACATATGAGGCCAACTGATTAATCCAGGATAAGTTTTACACTATGGTAGAGCAGGCGTTTTTGAGTTTACACCATTTTCCAGTCCCTTAATCAAATTAGTAACCATTTAAGGGTTTTTGAAGGGAGTGTTTACAAGAACAAATAACCATATTAGCTTGGAGCATTCTTTTTCCATAAAGTCTTAGGGAATCTAGCATGTCAGGGCTGAGCACCTACCTGAACAAGAGGAAATCTGGACACTTTCAACTCTAAAATTAGTCTTGCCTAGAAGGTGCAAAGGTGATTATATACTCAAGGAATTGGACTCAAGGTATAGATTCACCCAAAAAGGAGAAAAACCAAATTGAATGAGGATCCCATTTCCAGTAGTACTGGCTCTGTATAGATGGTAAGTGCCAACTTAGAAGAGGTGGAGAATCCTTTCTAAGTCCAGGAATTCTCATTTCCAAATAGGCAAGACATGGCTTCACAGTGCAGGCTATGGAGTGTTTAGTAGGTTGTTTTAGGATCTCACTTTAAAGAGCAAATAATCATTTTTTGCCAGCACATGTGGAAGAGTGATTTGTCTAATAATGAACTTAGAGATGCCTGATTTTTGTTTAAAAGCTTTCTGAAGGGCCACAACTGTTGTGCCCAAGTCACGAGACCCCAAAAGACCACTAAGGAGCCGATTCCGATGCAAACACACAAGGGTCGTTTATTTCAAGCTTGAGCTTGGGCTCACACTCGTCACTGACGCAGGGGTTCCAAAGTGAGAGCCCTGAGCCCAGGGTAGGCAAGGTTTTATGCATTACAAGGTTCAGGAAGAGGGGAACTTCCACCTGGCATATGCTGGCAGTTTTCATTGGTTGAGTCCGGCTGGCCTGACTGCAAGCTGATGTAACCTGCAAGGTATTTTATCTTTAAGGAGCATCTGGACCTTGAGTGTCTGGACCTTGAAGTCCTCGCTGTGGTCATTGCTAGGGAACTATCTGGGGTGGGGGTTACTGGGACATTGTGTGGTTTTTCCAGTAACTCGTGTTTGGGCTCAGGCCATGCAGTTACAACATGGGGTAGATTTTTCAAATGGACTCTAGGGTGTCACATTTCCCCCTTTTCTTGTACATTGGGTCCAATCATGGACCCAAAGATTTTAAATGGCAGAGATATATACAAATATATTTGTAGAAAGGTACCAGAATAATGATTAGCTGGGCTCGACCTGTGACATAGACTGTCACAGGGAATGTTTCTTTCATCTGGGGGGGTGAGGTTCTATGCCTCACTTCAGTTGGCCCCAAAGTTGCTCACCTGAGGTCCCTTGTGACTGTGCCTGTCTTAGGTTGTTCTTCTTGTGAAGAATCTTACCCATCTCTGGCTAAACAGCCATCTCTTCGGACTAAACAGAGAGATAAAATATAAAAGAGAGGACAACCAACAGCTATAATTCTGGACAAAATCATAATATACATGATTATATTCTTGCAGCAAATGCAGGTGGGGAATCAGCATACGATTTCAAAAAGTTGCTTAAGAGGAATCACTTATTTCTTGAAATTAATTCTTGAAAAGTAGCACAAGTATGTATTGGCTTTAAAAGATTAGCAACTGCACTCCGTACACATGTTATGAGAATAGTAATACAAATACATAGCAAAAGCAGAAAAATCAGACAAATTAAAACTCAGACTCAGTTATGGGGAGCAGTGATACAATTTATCACTAAAAGGACTGTGGTGAACTAACTACATAGGAAATATGAGTTCCTAAACTCACGTGGAGAAACAAAAATTAGACAGAAGCACCACAAACCCAAAGATGTGTATTTAAACCTTTGCTTGAAACACTTTGTGTGCCTAGGGATTAGATCCACTCATAAAAATTGTAAGAACCTTTGTTAGCATATCAAAGAATTTAGGGTATTAGAGAGTATGCTGAATGGGTAAAGAAAACTATTTCTGAGGAAGGATATCAGACCCTTAAAGAAATGTAATTACTTTAGAAAGAGACTTTGCTGTTACAAACCCTGGGACATGCTTAACTCTAACACACAAGCTTCGGGCAGAAATACACATTAGAGGATCCTTGTTTCTCAATAGAGCTTTGTGAACATAGCTTAGAAAGCACTAACTTTCTGATATGGCAATTCAGAAATTTCTTCAGTATGGTTTTCGAATGTGGTATATGTAAGAGAAAGAGAAACATTCTCCTTTGAGAAGCAGTGGAAGTCCTATAAACTAGCTTGCTTTGGCTACCATAACAAAATACCATAGACTGGGTGTCCTAAACAACAGAAATTAATTTTCTTACAGTCATGAATGCTGGAAGTCACAGAAAAAATTAGCAGGGTTAAGTTTCTGGTGAGATCCTTGCTCCTGGCTTTAGGTGATGACCAGTTTGCTGTGTGCACATGGTTTCTTCTTTGTGTTCAAAAAGAGAGATCTAGAATCTCTTCTTTTTCTAAGGGCATCTTTCCTATTGGAACAGGAACCCACTCTTATGAGGTCATTTAACACTATCGCCTCCATATAGAATCTATCTCCAAATATGGTCCCAAATACAGGGTTAATGCTCCAAAAAATAGAGTTTGAGTGGACACAGGTCACTGCATAGCACCCTAGGAAATGTTTTTCCCACCTGATGAAATGCATAGAGAAGAACAGGGGATTGGGACTGCAAAGAATGCAAGGGCAAAGACCACATGTACAGGGTTGCCTGTAAGAAACTTGGAGTCATCACACAAAAAGAGCATGGATATTATGTCCTTGAACTTCTGTGCCAGGAAATGCTGGGATGAAAGTGGCGTAGAGGACATCTTGGTTATACCTATAGGAAAAATTGAAGCTACAGTAAACAAAAAGTGGGGCTTCAAAAAACAATTTTTTTTCCAATTTTTCCACATCCTTACTAACATTTGTTTTCTTTTGCTTTTTGGTAGTAGCCATCCCAGTAGATGTGAAGTGGTATGTCACTGTGGTCTTGATTTTCATTTCCCTAATGATTAGTGATGTTGAACATCTTTCTGTGTGCTTATGACTGTTGGTAAATATTCTTTGGAGAAATGTGTATTCAAGAACTTTGCTCACTTTTGAATAGGGTAGTTGGTATTTTGTTGTTGATTTGTAAGAATTTTTTATGTATTCTCAATATTAAGCCTTGATCAGATATATAACTTGCAGTTGTATTTTTCCATTTTGTGGATTGCCTTTTCATCCTGTTAATTATGCACTTGGATGCATGGTGTTATTTTGATGTAGCCCAATTTACCCACTGCCTCTTTTGTTGCCTGTTTTTGATGTCATATCAAAGAAATTGTTGTCAAATTAGATGTCATGAAGTTTTTTCTTCTAAGAATTTTATAGTTTTAGGTCTTACATTTAGGTCTTTGATCATTTTGAGTTAATTTTTTCATGTATTTTTGCTTTTTTATTGTTGAAGTATAGTTGATTATACAAATATTATATTGATTTTAGGTATACAACTGTATACCTAATACTATATATATCAATACAGTTGATATAGAAATATTATATTGATTTTAGGTATACAACACAGTTGATTCAACAGTTACACACATTATTAAATCCTCACCCAACTAGTGCAGTTACTATCTGTCAACAAAGGAAGATGTTACAGAACCATTGGCTGTATTCTCCATGCTTAACTTCCATCCCCGTGACCAACTTATATTATGATTGAGATTTTTTTCCTCTTTATTCCCCTCTACCACCCCACCTGCCAACCCCAACCCCTCCCACATGGCAACCACCAGTCACTTTGCAGTGTTTATGAGGAAATTTTTTTAATGGGGTGTAAAATAACTTTATTTGTCTGTATATGGAAATCCAATTTGTCCAACACCATTAGTTGGAAAAAATGTCATTTCCCCAGGAAATAGTTTTGGAAATCTTGTGGAAAATCACTTGACCCTATCTGTGAGAGTTTATTTCTGGGCTCTCTATTTTATTCCATTGGCCTATATGTCTGTATCTATTCCAGTACCACACTGCTTTTATTACTATAACTTCATAGTAGGTTTTGAAATAAGGAAGTATGATACCTCCAACTTCATTCTATTTTTAAATTGTTTTGACTATTTGGAGTCACATGATATTCCATATGAACTTTAGGACAGATTTTTCTATTTCTGCATAAAGCATCATTGGGATTTTGATAAGGTTTACATTACTGCTGTAGATTTTTCTGAGTAGTATTGACATCTTAACAATATTAAGTTTTCCAATTCATGAACAGAGTATGTCTTTCAATTTATTGGTATCTTCTTTAATTTCTTTCAATATTTCTCTAATTTTCAATATACAAGTCTTTTGCCACTTAGGTTAAATTTACTCCTAAATATTTTATTCTTTTTGATTCTATTGGAAATGGAACAGTTTTCTTAATATCTTTTTCAGAATACACATTGTTAAGCTACAGAAATATAACTGCTTTTTGCATGCTGATTTTTTAAACTTTGCTGAATACATTTATTCTAACATGTGTATGTGTGTGTTTGTGTGGAATATCTCAAGTTTGTACATATAAGATCATATTGTCTATGAATAAAAATAATTTTATTTCTTCCATTCCAATTTGGATGCCTTTCATTTTTTTATTGCCTAATTGTTCTGTCTACAATTTCTAATATTATGTTGAATAGAAGTGACAAAAACAGACATCCTTGTCTTATACCTGATCTTACAGGAAGTCTTTAGTCTTTCACCATTGAGTATAATGTTGCTATGGGCTTTTAGTACATAGACTTTATCATGTTGAGGTACTTCCCTTCTATTTCTAGTTTGTTTAGTGTTTTATTTTCATAAAAAAGTATTAAATCTTGTCAACTGCTTTTTTCTGCATTAATTGAGAAGATTGCATATTTTTTGTCCTTTGTTTATTAATGTGGTATGTTAGTTTGATTGATTTTCGTATGTTGAAATATCCTTGCATTTCAGGCATAAATTCTACTTGACCATGGTGAATAATCCTTAATAATCCTTTAAATGTGCTGTTAGTTTGGTTTACCAGTATTTTGTAGAGGAATTTTATATCAATATTCATCAGGAATACTGATTTGTAGATTTCTTTTCTTGTAGTGTCTTTTTCTGGCTTTGGTACTAGACTAATTCTGGCCATGTAGAATGAGCTTGGAAGTATTCTTTCCTCTTTGGTTTTCTGGAAGAGTTTGAGGAGGATTGGTGTTAATTCTTCAAGTGTTTGGAAGAATTCACCAGTGAAGCCATCTGCTTTGGGGATTTTCTTTGTTGGAAAGTTTCGATTACTGATTCAATATCCTTATAGCTCAGCTATAAGCCAGTCTTGGAAGTTTGCATTTGTAGGAATGTGTCCATTTCATCTAGGTTATCCAATTTTTAGGCATGCAAGTGTTCATAAGAATTCTCATATTCTTCTTTTGTATGAAAAATCAGTCCTAATGTACCCTCACTCATTTATAATTTTAGTTATTTGCTCTCTCCTTTTTCTTATTCTAGCCAAGTATTTGTATACTTTGCTGATCTTTTCAAAGAATAAACTCTTAGTTTTGTTACCTCCATTATTTTTCTATTCTCTATTTTGTTTATCTCTGCTCTAATCTTTATTATTTCATTCCTTCAGCTAACTTTCAATTTATTGTGTTCTTCTTTATCTTGTTTAAGGTGTAAGGTTAAGTTTTTGATTTGAGATTGTTACTCCATTTATCATGTAAGCATTATAGCTACAAATGTCCCTCTTACCAGTATTTTCTCTGCATCCCATAAGTTTTAGTATGTTGTTTTTTTTACAACTATCTCAAGATTTTTTGATTGCACCTGTGTTTTCTTTTCTGATCCCTTTGTTAAGAGTATGTTGTTTCATTTCTAAATGCATGTGAGTTTTCCTTTTTTTTCTTCTGTAGATTTCTAGTTTCATGCTATTGTGATCATAAAAGATACTTTGTACAACTTCAGTCTTTTAAAATTTATTAATACTTGTTTTGTGGATTAACATATGGTCTATCCTGGAAAATGTTTTTATGTGCACTTGAGAGAAATGTTTATTCTGCTCTTGTTGGGTAGAATGTCCTATATATGTCTGTTAGCCCCAGTTGTTCCATAGTGTTGCTCCAGTCCTATTTTCTTATTGATCTTCTATGGGTTTCGTTTTACTTTTTCTAAGACTAGCTTTCCGTTTATGGTAGTAATACAAAGTTTACTTTCTGAAATTTATTTTACATTTAAAATTAATCGTTGAAAAGAAATGTTATATAAAGAATATAAACATGATAAACTTTGTGACAGTAACATAGTTCTGCAAAGCTCTGATTTAAGGTATGAAATTTAAAGTGTGAGAATTTGCTAAAGTCTATTTTGTACTTGCCATTGTGTTATTATGTTAAACCCTGTGCTTTATGCATTATTTGGTTTTAATTAGAAGCTCAGAATTAAGCACCTTGCCCAGGATACAGCAAATAGGATGGTGACCTGGAAATGATAGAAACTCAAATGTCTCTAACTGAAAATTTTATTTATTTCATTGTGAAAATATAATTTTCTAATAATTAATAACGTGATTCTTAAAAATATATATTTCAAAGGTTTTATTCAATTAATTCATGAGGTAAAAATTGATATCAAAAGGTTGAACACAATCATATTGAGAAGCTGTCTAATCTATAGACATTTCAAAGAAAAGTAATGTTGAAATAAGATTGCAAGTTAATAAGAGTAGCTAATACCTTTATGGCAATAAAACAGAGTATTTGGAATTATTTTTCTATCAGACATAAATCCACAAGTTTATATATAACTTCTTCATATTTAAACTCTAAATAAAGAGAAAAACAACAAAAAAAGTCAAGTACAGGTAAATTTTCCTAAGTAATCCCCTAGTATGACATTGAAAGGCATGTTGTACTCTCTTTTGATTTTCAAATTTTATATAACTTTTCTTAATACCATTATATATTGATGGGATTATTCTTCCCTGATTTTAAGTTCTCTGGGTCATAAATTTTGGAAAACTGACAAAGATTTCTTGACAAATGGATACTGATGCCATGAAGTCTTTTTCTTATCTGTAGAAGTTCATTTCCAAGGTTTATGAAATTCCCTGCAGTCTGTGTCTCATTCATAGTAGTGTGGACTGCATATTCAAGGACATGGTTAGTAATTGGAAACATTGCTTATACCTGGAAAATACTAATGCAGAATGGATTTGATCCTTAGCTTTTCTAAATTGTGCAATTTTTTCACATTATTATTTTTAAATGAGGTTTATAAAGACATATATCTTTATTTGATTATTAATTGTCAAGTATTTCTTTAATTCTGTAGGTTTCAATGGTAGTTCATGGATATTGAGTGCAAAGCCTTTAAAAATGTACATATTTTAAATGCCAGTTACTAAAACAGCAGATTTCAGATTAGAGGTCCTCTTCCTCTCATACCAGGTATTTAGGTCATACATAGAGTGGAAAAAAATATCATGAAAAGAAAGATACATCATTTAATATAAAATAATAATATTGGACTGATAAATAGTCAATTTATTTTATTAACTTGGGTGAAACGAACTCATATACCTTGGCCAACATTACACTTGAGGCACTCACCATTATTATAAGGAACACATCTCTTCGGTTTCTCTCCAAGTTGAAATAATTTCACAAATTTGTGGTTAATTAGCTTTCTCCCTGAATATAACAACAACAGAGAAAAAAACTGAATGGCCTGTGAAATGTGTGAGTAGTCCAATAGGAGTTGTGTTAACACATACACAGCTGATGTAAGGTCATTGGAATCTCCTTTGCATTTCATGATTGCTTTCTGGGTTAATGGAGGGCTTGCATGTTTAGAACTGTCAAGTGAATATCTTTTTATCAGCAGTATACAAATTTCAGAAGAGGGTAAAAGAACACAGAATGTAATCTTATTCTATATAATTCAAGAGCACTTAATTATTTAGATATTCTAAGATCATTATTTTATCATTTTGTAGAGCATAAAATTAGGTGAACCATAAAGTGTGTCTGAGTTAGGTAAACTACACATTTTTATTATAAATAGCTTCTTTCTGGTGATTCCTTTACTACTCCTGGTTTTCCAAATGGCTTTTTTCCCCTTAAGACTATTACCCAACTCCCACTTTTAAATCTTATTGATATATGCTTTCTCATTTAAACAAATGCATCACTATTTGATATATTTTAGTAGCTGTTTTGTTCAGTATTTGAACATTCCTTCAATATCTTCTCTATTCCATCAAAATAACCATATCTTATTTTTACCAGTAGAAAATTGGGAATATTGTATTCATCACTGCTCCATGTCTCACTGTGTTTTTCTCTGTAGTTTTATAATTGGATTGGAGAATGATTAAAACAAAAATGTTGCCAATAAACTACCATAATCTTGTCAAGGTCAGTGAGGATTTTTAAGCAGTTAAGGGATTTGTGGTTTTCATATTTTTGTGTTATGAACAATGTCTACTTAACAGGAAGTTAAGTACTTAAGGCAATGGTTGGAAAGGATTTATGACATGGTATTTATAATAACATAAAATGTGAGCTACTGAATACAGTACAGTTTACTGCAGGCAAAAAAAAATGTTTAAGCTAGTAAAGAGTTGATTATACATTGTTAAGAGTAGGATACTTTTAAAGATAACCTGATTCTACTTCATTTTCAGGATGAGGAACATATACACTGAGAAGTTAAACAGCACATCAAAGTCCCACAATTCCAACAGTCTTATGGCTTTCTCCTGCTCTGGCAGAGATCTTCCCTCTATGAATTCTTTCATCAGGAGATAACACATTATTTGCTTTTATATCTGAGCTTTGAATGTTTTTTGTGTGTACACTCTGGTGTTCACAAGAGTGAAGTCCTTATATTCTTTAAAGACAGGGATCACTATTCATATGTTAATGTCTTGGAAAGTGTTAACCAATATTTTTTGACATAAGCCAAAGGTGTCAATGAAATTTGAAAATGAGCCTTTTGTGCCCTGGGAAAAATTGCAATTTAAAATGGGGTAATCAGTGTAAACTTCATCAAGACCTTCCTACTTGGTCAACAGCTTGAAAGAGGTAAGGAATTTAGCTGTGCAGGGACCTAACAGAAAATTTTTCCAGGAAGATGTGTCAACCAGTGCAATTGGCCTAAGGTGGCATCATGCCTGTTGTGTGTGAGAAGCAGTAGAGAGACTGAGTTGCTAGAAGAGAGTAAGCAAGAAGAAAAGCATCAAGGCTGGGGGATGGGGAATGCAGATCACACAGGGCCTTCTAAACCGTGTTAATTTCCTCGGGCTGCAATAACAAATTACCACAAACTGGGTGGCTCAAAACAACATAGAATTTAATCTTTCACAGTTCTGGAGGCTAGAAGTACAAAATCAAGGTGTCAGTAGCACCATGCTTTCTCCCAAGGCTGCAGGGGAGAATCCGTCCTTGTTTCTTTCTAGTTTCTGATGTTGTTAACAGTTTTTGACATTTTGGCTTAGGGCTATATCACTCTAGTCTCTGCTGCCACAGCCACATGGTGTTCTCCCTGTGTGTCTTTGTATCCAAAATTCCTTCTTATGATACCAATAATTAGATTAGTAGGAGTCCATTCTAATTCACTATTATCTTATCTAAGTTGATTTCATTTGCAAAGACGTTTTCAAAATAAGGTCACATTTTGTGGTTCAAAATAGACACATTTTGGGGGAACATTATTCAACGCAGTACATAAGCCATTCAGAAAGTCTTCCAGTTTTATTCTGAAAAAAACCTGGAGATATAGTATGATTTTGAGCAGACAAGTGACATGATGTGACTTTTATTTTAAAAGGATATCTCTGCATAGCAGAGGAAGCCATCAGCAAAATGAAAAGGCAACCGACTAAATGGGACAAAATATTCACCAATTGTATATCTGACAAAGGATTAATATCTAAAAAATAAAATTAAAAACCCATACAACTCAATAACAACAACAATGAAAAAAACAAAACAAAAAAGAAATTCAAAAATGAGCAGAGTATCTGAATAGACATTTTCCAGAGAAGGTATATAGATGGCCAATATGTACATGAAAAGATACTCAACATCGTTAATCATCAGGAAAATGCAAATCAAAACCACAATGAGATATCACCTCAAACCTGTAAGAATATCTATTACTAAAAAGAGAAGAGATAACAAATGTTCATAAGGATGTGAAGAAAAGGGAACCCTTGTGCACTGTTGGTGGGAATATAAATTGGTGCAGCCACTGGAACATAATATGGAGGTTCCTAAAAAAGTTAAAAACAGAACTATCATACAACCCAGCAATTTCACTCCTGGGTATTTATCTGAAGGAATCACTAACTCAAAAAAATATATATATACCTGCATGTTCCTTGCAGCATTCTTTACAATAACCTAGATATAGAAAAACCTAAGTGTCCATTGACAGATGAATAAAGAGTGTGTAGTTTACATATACAATGGGATATTATTCAGCCATAAAAAAGAATGAAATTTTGCCATTTGTGACAACATGGATAGACTTTGAGGGCTATAGGTAAAATTACAATATTTCCAGAATCTCTCGCCTGGCCTTAGTGCATTTCCATATCAAAGGTGTTTCCAAGGGTGGAGAGAAGTAGTTCATTTCCATATCAATAGGTAATTATAAGGGTGGGTTGAGTGAGGGTGTAACTGAGCCAGAGAAGTTTGGTGGGGTCCCCTTTTTGCAGCTGGCTGTTGAGAGACATGGTGAGTAGAAGTGGACGACTGCTTGTGGGCAATAAACAGGTTTCTCCCACTTTATTTCTCCCTTTGACTGATTTCAGTTTCAGAGGAAATTTACCTGGGTCTGGGAGAAAGATTTTCCTGCCCAGAGTTACACCTGGTGGTACTCATCAGGACCTCTGAACCTGAAATCTGTCTTCATGGGTGCAACCCTTGGTTGGGCAAGCTGCCCCTAGAGAGAATGGGGAGATACTCAGAACCCCCTGTGGATGGTGGGGAGGCCCCAGTGGCTGCAGCAGTGGAGGGTGCAGCTTCACTCAGGAGCTCCCTATCTGTGAGTCTTCCTCTTGGGGAACTCCTAGTGGGGAATTGGTATGGGGTAAAGCACCTCCTAGAGGGGTGGGAATTGGTTACAAAGTGCCCATCATACCTCAGGGGAATCAGGTGCTTCTGGATTGGTTCACACAGCCATCAGGGCAGTTTGACCTAATCAGGGTGATTTACTATTCTTACTAGCTGGAAACATATGCAGAGCTCCAGCCGGTGTTGTGGGAGCTGGGCATGAAAAATATCATCTATAATATGAACCCAAAGGGCCCTGATGAAGAGATGTTCACTGAAGGAATGAGAAATCTGATGCTGCATACAGCTCCCACATCTCTCTTTGGGTCCCTAGTGACTATTCTTGCCCCCACACAAGGCAATCCATAAGTGAGGCTACTGGTACTTAAGCAGATCTGGGGGAGGTTGAAACAATAAAATCACAGAAGGAAGTATGGGCTAAGACTGAAAGGAAAGGTGCAAAGGGGCCCGTGAATGTCTCAAGGACCCAGATGTGGGTTGATTTGATAAAGGCCGAGGTAGTAAAAGAAAAACTTGGTGGGCACCCCAATAGGATCTTGTTAGAACTGTGACAACAGTTAAAGTCAGAGCAGCAGTTCCAGCCCCTGAGGTTCAGGACACAGAAGCTGTAGGCAAAGCCCCATCTTTGGCCTGTGTCCCTGAAAGAAATCCTGGGGGACAGTACTCAGGCTCCACCTGGGCCCTCACCCCCACAGATGACAATTGGGCATAATGGTTTGACTGGGGGGGTCAAAGTCCCCACCTTGGGTGCCATGGCAGGAAACAGAGGCTACATGTAGAATTAGCAATTTAATGGTCCCCTGTGAATGCACAACATGTCCTGGCACTGGAGGACACAGGAGCTGAATGTTCTCTGATTTATGGTAACACTGAACATTTTCTTGGGACCCCTGCGGTGATGGTTATGGGGGTAAGGAAATTAGAGTGAAGAAAGCCCAAATCCCACTGAGGATAGTGTGTTTACCCCCAAAGAAACATACTGTGTACATTTTTCCCATCTTAATATTTTGGGGTAGATATCTTATAAGGCCTGTGGTTATAGAACACTGCAGTTAAATTCAGACTGAGGGTATGTGTGGTAAAGGTGATTCTGAGGGCACATGTTAATCACCCACCTGTAGCTCTGCATATACCTGGGCAGGTGACAAATACTAAGCAATATAAATTTCCTAGGAGACCCAAGGAAATTGGAGAAACTCTACAAAAGTTGGAGGTGGACATCATAAAGCCAGCTCCTAGTTTATATAATTCTCCAGTGTGACCAGTGAAGAAGCCAGACGGCTTCTGGTGTATGGCTGTGGATTACAGGGAATTGAATAAATTCACACCCCCTTTGCATGCTGCTGTCCCCTCTATAGCAATCCTTATAGACACCCTCAGCCATGAACTAGGCATGTATCATTATGTTGAGGACCTTGCTAATACTTTCTTCTCTAATGACATAGTACAGGAAAGTCAGGAACAGATTGCCTTCACATGGGAAGGCCGGCAGTGGACATTCACTGTCCTTCCACAGGGATACCTCCACAGTCCCACCATTTGTCATGGATTTGTAGCCCAGGACATGGCCACAAGGAAGAAACTGCAAACAGTACGGCTGTATCATTACATTGATGATATCATGCTCACATCTGATTCTCTTGCAGATTTAAAAGGGGCAGTTCCTAGACTGCTGCAACATCTGCAGGAGAAAGGATGGACTATGAATAGCACCAAGATTCAGGGACCTCCTTTGTCTGTAATATTCTTGGGGGTTGTCTGGTCAGGTAAAACTAAAGTTATTCCTGAAACACTCATATGCAAAGCCCAGGCTTTCCTACCCCTACCACTGTGGCAGTATTACAAAAATTTGGGGGTCTTTTGGGTTACAGGAGGGTGTTTATCCCGCACTTGGCACAAATTCTGAAGCCCTTATACCAGTTGGTATGAAAGGGCATCAAGTGGGACTGGGATGAAACATGTGCAGTTGCTTTTACTGTTGCTAAGTCAACAGTCAAGGTCGTATAGACAGTGAGTATAATGGACTCATCAAGGCCCTGCGAATTAGATGTTCATGCAACTGAAGATGGTTATTGATGAGGCCTTTGGCAGAGGCTTGTGTAGACTGCCAACCTATTGGATTCTGGTCACAACTATGGAAAGGCACAGAGGTCCAGTACGCCTTGACAGAGAAGGAACTGGCTGCTGTGTACCAAGCCCTGCCAGCTACAGATCCCATCACTGGAACAGCCCTGACCAAGGTAAAGCTACCTATCCCATCACAGGGTGGGTGCAACTCTGGACCCAAAGGCCATGGAGTGGCGTGGCACAGATGCCTACACTGGCTACATGGGGATGCGTACTTACTGCAGAGTAGCACCCTTAAGTAGCCCCTTAAGTAGAGAACTCCAGCGCTTATTGGGGACAGTAACATACACCAATGGAAAGCATGAAGAACTTGCTTTTGAGCCATTAGTAGCTGAGAGTCCTTATCGGGAGAGAAAAGCCCCTATACCTGAAGATGCTTGGTATACAGACAGCTCCAGTTGTGGGCAGCCCTTGAAGTGGAGGCTGTGGCTTTTCCATGCTAAGACTGAGACAATATGGATGGAGGATGGAGAGGAGAAGAGCAGCTAATGGACTGAGTTGTGGACAGTATGGCTTGTGATCACCCAGAAGTGTTCGCCCATTGTTGTCTGCACTGACAGCTGGGCTGTCTATCAGGGACCCTGTGGCTACCAACATGGTACCATGACAACTGCATGGTTGGTCACATGCCCCTTTGGGAGCAAGAGTTGTGGCAAGACCTATTTACTCGGGTCAGACTAAGATAGTTTCTGTGTATTATGTGACCTGCCATTTGCTGTTGGCCTCTGCAGGGAATGATGAAGCAGACACATTGGCCCAGGTGTGCTGGCTAGAAGGAAAGCCTGCTTCTGATGAAGCTCTCTGGGTACATCACTGTTTGTTGCATGCGGGACAAAAGACAATGTGGGCTGTAGCCTGTCTGTGGGGCTTGCTGTTGACCTTTGAAGAAGTCAGCCGAGCCTGGAAGGAGTACCTTGTGTGCTCTAAGATCGACTTACACTGAGTCCTGTAGCAATATGGGACAATAGTAAAGGAGCTGATACCCCTTGTCAGGTGACAAATAGACTATATTGGTAGATGAAGGTAAAGCTTTTAATTAGGAAATTATGTCATAATCAAGGAAAGAAATTATGGTGGTTCAGACTAAGGTTGTGGCCATGCGTCGGGTGAGAAGCAGTCACATTCTATATATCTTTGGAAGATTAAACCAGCAGGATTTCTTGACAAGATTGGATATGGAGTGTGGGAGTAAGAGAGAAGCCAAAGATGACCCCAAGTCTGTGGTCTGAGCCACTGGAAGGGGAAAGTACCACCCACTTGAATGGGCAAAGACGTTGATGAAGTGGGCCTCCCAGAGAATTAACACTTCATTTTGCTCATTTGAGAGGATGTCTGATAGGTATCTGATATAGAAGTTTTGAATTTGGGTGAGGTCTGTGTAGCATATATTATGCATTTATTGGGGGAGGGGTCACAACATATAGAAATATTTAAAGCCACTTAAAAAAATTATCTTAGTGAGACCATTTTTTTTTCTTTAGTGGCATTAAGTGAAGACAAATGGAAAACAGAAGTGGACCAAGGGACTGAGTCTCAGAACATTTTAACCTTAAGCAGTAGGAGAGACAATAAATCAACAAAGGAGGTGATAAGAACAATCATTACCATCATAGGTCTGTAAGGAGGGTTAAACAAGGTAAATAAATAAATGTATTTAGCCCTGTGACTGACTTTTAGTAACACTAAATGCTTCAATATGTGTTAGCTGTTTTTCACAATCTAAATGTTATTCCTATCTGAGTTTCCCATTATACTCTACATCTCTTGAAGGCAGGTCTGAATGTAGTACTTGGTACATGATCAGTATTGGTCAATATTTGTTGAATAAATGAACAAATTAGTTACTTTCCTTATGTGTTCTTTTGTACTTACTCTGTTATGGCTTTTATATTATGGCATTACAATGATTTGTTGTTATGTCTATAAGCTTCTTTATATCCTCACATTTCAGTTTTTATTAGATATTCACTATATTTTTGTAGCATAAAGATACTGACCAAGGCAAAATTGAAGTATGGATATTTGTCTGTTTTGTCTTTTTTCTTCTAACTGTTTCCAGAGTCCATCCACTACTCTTCTTATTCACCACTACACCTAAGAGCAGGCCACCATTATCAATCATGAAGACTATTGCAACAGTTTCCTGATTAGTGCCTTTTCCTCCTTGTGAGATCTCCTCCAAACTCTTCTTTATTCTCCAGCGAGAGCAGTTTTCCCAAACAATTGAAGCCAGCTTAGCCTACCCCATAAAATAATTCAATGGCTTACCATAAATTAGAATAAAGATCTAGCCTCTGGCCACATTTCCAATCTCATTTCTTTCTAAGCTACTTTTAGCACTCTCACATCTAACTTTGCTAAACTTGTTTCATTAATTTATCTTTTATTTAGCCTTTTTTTATTGAACTCTTTTGAAATAACCAGTCCTATAATAAGAGGTAGGATACAGTGATGAAGGAAGCAGTTACCCTGCCCTTGTGGAGATTACAAAATGATGGGTAAGATAGGATTAATATAAATAATTACAAATATGAAGAGTATTATAGAAATACAAGGTGCTGTGGTGGTTGTTTAATGAAGAAACTTTCTTAGCCCCAGGTAGGGTGGGGAGGGGGAGTCCTTCTATCTTGTCTGCATAAGTTTGCACAAGAAGTGTTCTCTTCCTAGGACACTCTTAACCTCTCACTCTACCTGGTCACTCTTCAGCTGTCAATTTATATATCAGTTTTTCTTTTCAACTTAACTGACTTTAAGTTTATGTTACTGTATTATTCTGCATTTCCCAATCACAACAGTCTGCTTTCTTTATTGTAAACATTTGTTTAATGATTATAAGTTCTGAGATGGCAAGTAGAAGTCCTGTCTTATTTATTGCTGTGTCTCTTTTGTCTAGAACAGTCCTGGGTACAGTTAATTTTTATTGAATCAATGAATACATATAAAGGTGCCTTCAACCTTTTCTCCACATTTTCATTCTTTTCAGACAGGGAGCATTTTATCAGGGCTACCACATGCCTAGCAACAAAGAACTCATAAATAATTTGTTGAATCCGTGAATGAGCAGTGTGAACATGGGTTTCGACTTCCTCAGTGCTTTCCTCCTCTGCAAGGAGAGGACTTTCTTTCTCAGCCCCTTAAAGCAGGGGCATGACAGGATGACGATACATTTAAGGTGCTAAGTATACAACATGCTATTTAGTAATTCTTCCACAGAGTTTATCATATACTAGAATGTAGGCATTAGGTATGTATTGGCAATAATTCAGACTGTTCCTATAAAACCTGACCATAATCAACACAGTCTTCTTTAAAAGGAATGATTGTTATTTGTTACTTGGATTATTGCAACATTTTAAATAATTGTATAGATTTTCTTGACATCCCTAAAGGCCAAAAAGAAAAAACCAGAAATGCAAAATATCTCTTTATATTTATAATATTATTGACACTTTACAATCAATATTTTCAATAATAGAAGTAATAATATGCCTTACAGTTAGAAATAAGTCAGTGTTTTCAAGGCTCTTGCAGCATCTTTTTATTTGACTCATATTAATTGTGTTACACAGGGGAAAATTTTATTATTATTTCTATTTTGGAGAGGAGGAGAGATTCATTTTAACGTTACCTCACCTGCCTAAATTTATGTGTCCATAAATCAAGGACCTAGGTATTCTAAGGAATACAGATTTCTTTCTGTTCCAAAGCATTGCCCTCACTGAAAAATTATTTTAGCTCTATCACCAGGAAGTTGAACAATCATTGAGCAGATTCAAGTAGTGTAAACTGTTCTAAGTAATTTAGGAACTCAAACTCAAAAATTTCCTCAGTGGGGAATTTCCTAGCTCAAAATAGCATGCATAATTATTTCAGGTTTTGGTTTAGCTATGTAGCTGTTTACTTTTGCTTGTCTTTGGAATTTCTATTTCTTAATAGAATAACTTTCAAGCTAATAAAATAAAAACCAGATAGGAAAATGAAAATCACTCCCTCGTGTCTGGCACAATTAGATCTGCCAAGAACTGGTCTCAGTGCTGGCACAGAAGTCAGTGAAAAAACTTGGATATTTTTCCATTTTCCTGTTCTGAGAAAACGAAATTGCGTTGTTTCAAGAAGTTCAGAGTTATACTGGATTGTCACCAATCACAAAGTGTGTTCACAGAAACTCTCTGGAGTGATTATTATGCCAAAAAATTGCTCAAGTAGCTCTTGGATAGCTATTAGTTTCAATGAGGTTCACTTAATACTCTTATTAGTATTCATTTTTTATGTGATTTTATTTTTTGGCAAAGCCTGGACTCTTCTGAATTCCAAATAATGCGTACAGATTTCTCTCACCCTTATAAAACCCCATCACAGATATCCGCCCTCTGACTCATATCAGAAACATTAGACTGAAAGTGTGAGACTTAGATTGAAAATCACCAATTATTCCTGTTTTTCTTGGGAAAAGTCATCCAAGATACTTTAGCTCTTTTCTTTTTCATCTCTCTCCAACTCCAAAAAAAAAAACCTTACAAAACATACTATATAAATAGTGGAGACACAAAGTTTAATAAACTAATTTCTAGATCTTGTTTCATATATTTTAGTATGAGTAAGCTATTCACAGTGGTGAAATGTAGCCTTTGACTTGATAACCTATAAATGACAACACTCCAGAAAATCCATATAAAATTGAATACATCAGCCATGTAATTTGAACTATGAGAAAAAAATTTTAAAGACTTGCAAATTTGATAAATAGCATCAGTATTATTTAATTTCTGTTAAGGTCTATGCTCATATTTAGCAGTTAGAAAAGAATTAGATAAATTTTAGCTGGATGAATGAAAGACTAAAAGAACGAATAATTTTGGCTACATGACACTTTCATTTTTAATTGCAAAAGCACAAAGCCCCTGCCATCCTGAAACTCACATTTTAGTTCCCAGTGCTGCACATGATACACCACTATTATCAGTCTCCTGGAATACCACAATTTCTCAACTCAGGGCAGTTTATCCTTGCCCTGAATACCTTGGGCGTTAGGGGTGCCACTCCCCTGCACAGTTGAAAATCCCTAACATTGTGACTCCCCTCAAATTAAACTACTATTAGGGTACTGTTGATTTTATGGTGATTAATGATAAAATAGACTAGTTTCTACATATATTTTATGTATTCATGACATACCTAGCTTTTCATTTTTTTTTTCAATATTTCTAGGCTACAGAGTTTGTGAGCTTTTCCAAGTTGTGGCAAATCTCAAAATAATTTTCCAATATATTTATTGAGAAATATCTGCACATAAGTGGAACCATGCAGTTCAAACCTGTGTTGTTCAAGGGTCAGCTGTATAATTAAAAATAAACATCCTCCCTAGCTAGGAAATCTTTCCACAAAGTAGAAGAGGAAGAAGACAACTTCATTATTGAATAATCATTAAGTGAGAGTTTGATGTACATCACTGGTAATCCACAAGGATCCTGATTGCAGAGGCAGAAAGAAATCTCCCTTTTTATATAGCCAAGCAGGTACATACGTGTTTCCAAGATAAACAATAACTAGCTTTCAGGTAACAGGACTTGACAGCACCATTTGTCACACATAGTTCATCCAAAATTCACTCGGTATTTAGATGACCATCTGTGTTAGCTAATTGGCTTTACCCAAAGGGAATTAAAAAAAAAAAACCTCCTCATATCTTTATGGCAAGAGGTTGTTTTACAACCTGGAGCACGAACCCTGCTGAAGTTAGGCCCCTGCCCTACAGAACCTGGGAAATAGGAGGGCTATCATTCTTGGTGATTACATTTCAAAGATAAGCATCCCAGGCCCTTGAGAAAGACATTCCTGGGTTGTTAAGCTGGCAGGAGGCTTATTTAGCTTTTAAAAAGATTTACATACATTTCAAAGAGACAGTGAAAGAACTTGTAAATTTTCTAGGAGAAGTGCTCTAAGAAAAGGGATGTGGGGGCTCTCTTCCTTTATTTTCAACAGAGAGAATTAAGCCTCTTATTTTTAATTTGTATTTGCCCTTACACCCCTTCTAATCTCCACACAGAAGACAGAAAAATCCTTTAAGAAAAATCACATCTCTTCTAAAACCATTCTGAATGTACCCACCTCATCCACAGTGAAAGTAAAAAAAAAAAATTCTTAAAACAGCCTACAGAACTCTACATTATTTAGACTTTTTTTCTCCTTCTCCATCTTCTCCCATCTGTTACCTCATCTCCAGCCCCCTCTCTCTCATTCATTCAGCTTTAATATTCCTTGAACACACCAAGTGCTTTGGACTTCAGTCTTTTATCTGCTCTTTCCTGTTTCTGCAATGCTCTTTCCTTCCATCTCTTTGTGTCTGCTCCCTTCCTTTCTTCCCTTTGCTTAGCCATCACTTTATCAGTAAGGCCTTCTCTGGCTTGCTTATGTCCTATGGTACTTTTCTACCCCATACTTCCTAGCTCCCTTAGCTCTACCCTTATTTATTTTCCTTAGCACTTTATCAAATTTTGACTAACTATATTCATTTGTCAGTGTTTGTTTATCTATTGCTGCTTAACAAATCACCCCAAAACTTAGCAGGTCAGAACAAGGATAATGATTTTACGGCTCTCATGGGTATCCGCGCATCAGGGTATCAGAAGGGGCCTGCTCGGTCACTTGAGCTCTGGATCTCTCAAGCAGATGCAGTGACATAGAGGACGCAGTTGGAAGGGTAGGGCTGAAGCATCTTGGGACTGGCTAGGTATCTCTCTTTTTTCCATGTAGTCTCAAGGCATCTCCATGTGAACTCTTAGCAAGGGCTACTTTGGGCTTTCTCACAGCACGAATGCTTCCGGGCAGTCTGGTCATTGCCATTAGTTGAGGAATGACCATAGATCCTCCTACTTGACGGGTGGAGTATAAAAGTAACATTGTAGGAAGAGCAAATGAGATGATTAGTATTATTACTGCAACCTTTGGAAAATGTAATCTGCCACAGTCACCAATGTGTGGCACTTCTGACTAGACTATAAGCCTACTAAGAGCATGGATTCTTTTTCATTTAGAGCACCTACAAATGTGCCTGAAATAATGTACGTACTAGGTACATTTTAAAGTAAATTAATAAATGAAATGCTGAATAAAAATGGTCCTCATAGAAACGTATTCTTCTTCTGTTTTTAAAAATATGCACATTTATTCAGCAAAGTTTTGGGATACCAATTTCATGTGCAGAAATCTATGGCATTCCTATACACTAACAATGACCTAGCAGAGAGAGAAATCAGGAAAACAAATCCATTAAAAGTTGCATCAAAAAGAATAAAATACCTAGGAGTAAACCTAACCAAGGAAGTGAAAGATCTATGCTCTGAAAACCACAAGACACTCATGAGAGAAATTAAAGAAGATACCAATAAATGGAAACACAACCTGTGCTCATGGATAGGAAGAATTAATATTGTCAAAATGGTCATCCTGCCTAAAACAATGTACAGATTCAATGCTATTCCTATCAAAATACTAACAGCATTTTTCAACAAACTAGAGCAAATCATTCTAAAATTCATATGGAACCACAAAAGACCCAAAATAGCCAAAGCAATCCTGAGAAGGAAGAATAAAGCTGGGGTGATTATGCTCCCCAACTTCAAGCTTTACTACAAAGCCACAGTACTCAAGACAATTTGGTACTGGCACAAGAACAGACCCATAGACCAATGGAACAGACTAGACAGCCCTGATATAAACTCAACCATATATGGTCAATTAATATAAGATAAAGGAGCCATGGACATACAATGGGGAAATGACAGCCTCTTCAACAGCTGGTGTTGAAAAAACTGGACAGCTACATGCAAGAGAATGAAACTGGATCATTGTTTAACCCCATACACAAAAGTAAACTCGAAATGGATCAAGGACCTGAATGTAAGTCATGAAACCATAAAACTCATAGAAGACAACATAGACAAAAATCTCCTGAATATAAGCATGAACGACTTCTTCCTGAACACATCTCCTTGAGCAAGGAAAACAAAAGCAAAAATGAACTCATGGGACTACGTCAAACTAAAAAGTTTCTGTACAGCAAAGGACACCATCAGCAGAACAAAAAGGCATCCAACAGTATGGAAGAATATATTTGTAAATGACATATCCAACAAGGGGTTAACATCCAAAATATATAAAGAAATTACATGCCTCTACACCCAAAAAGTAAATAACCTGATTAAAAAATGGGCAGAGGATATGAAGATCTGTACAGCAAAGGACACCATCAGCAGAACAAAAAGGCATCCAACAGTATGGGAGAATATATTTGTAAATGACATATCCAACAAGGGGTTAACATCCAAAATATATAAAGAAATTACACGCCTCTACACCCAAAAAGCAAATAACCTGATTAAAAAATGGGCAGAGGATATGAAGAGACAGTTCTCCGAAGAAGAAATTCAGATGGCCAACAGACACATGAAAAGATGCTCCACATCACTAATCATCAGGGAAATGCAAATTAAAACCACAGTGAGATATCACCTCACGCCAGTAAGGATGGCCACCATCCAAAAGACTAAGAACAAATGCTAGCGAGGATGCAGAGAAAGGGGCACCCTCCTACACTGCTGGTGGGAATGTAAGCTAGTTCAACCATTGTGGAAAGCAATATGGAGGTTCCTCAAAAAACTAAAAATAGAAATACCATTTGACCCGGGATTCCCACTTCTTGGAATTTACCCAAAGAATACAACTTCTCAGATTCAAAAAGACATATGCACCCCTATGTTTATTGCAGCACTTTTTACAATAGCCAAGATATGGAAGCAACCTAAGTGTCCATCAGTAGATGAATGGATAAAGAAATGTGGTACACATACACAGTGGAATACTATTCAGCCATAAGAAGGAAACAAATCCTGCCATTTGCAACAACATGGATGGAGCTGGAGGATATTATGCTCAGTGAAATAAGCCAGGCAGAGAAAGACAAGTGCCAAATGGTTTCCCTCATTTATGGAGTATAACAACGAAGCGAAACTGAAGGAACAAAATAGTAGCAGACTCAGAGACTCCAAGAAGGAACTGGTGGTTACCAAAGGGGAGGGGTGTGGGAGGGTGGGTCAGGAGGGTGGGAGAAAGGGATTGTGGGGTATTATGTTTAGTACACATGGTGTGGGGAATCACAGGGAAAACAGTGTGGCACAGAGAAGGCAAACTGAATCTGTGTCATCTTACTACACTGATGGACAGTGACTGAATTGGGGTATGAGTGGGGACTTGATAATATGCGTAAATGTAGTAACCACATTGTTTTTTCATGTGAAACCTTCATAAGAGTGTATATCAATAATACCTTAATAAAAAATATAAATAAATAAAAATATGCACATTTATTTGCATGTCAAATAAATGCATTTTGCTTTAAATATATTCAAATGAGACTTGCATATTTTGCCTACTTACAATTTGGCGAAGAGGAGGCTCTTTGCCCTCTAGGCCTTTCAATAGATAAATCTAAAATTCAATCTGATCATGTCATTCATCTGCTTAAAATCTTTCAATGGTACCACCTAGCCTAAGGCAGTGATTTTCCAACTTTTAGACCACAGCTCACAGTAAAATGCGCACTTTATTTTGCCATCATCTCCTAGAACACCAGCCCACACAAATATACATGGGCCTGCCTCATTTTATTGCTTTTTGCAGATACTACTTTTTTTGGTATAATTTGAAGGTCTAGCAACCCTGCATTGAGCAAGTCCACTGGTTCCATTTTTCCAAAAACATTTGCTCACTTAGTGTCTCTGTGTCACATTTTGGTAATTCTTGCAATATTTCCAACTTTTTCATTATTACTATATTTGTTATGTTGATCTGTGATGTTTTGCTGTTACTGTTGTAAATGTTTTGGGGCACTAAACTGCTGCCATATAAGACGGCAAACTTAATAAATGTAGTTCCTGTTCTGACTGACCCACTGACCAGCCATTCCCCATCTCTCTCCTCCTTGGGTCTCCCTGTTCCCTGAGACACAACAGTATTGGATTAAGCCAATTAATAACCCTATAATGGCCTCTAAGTGTTCAAGTGAAAGGAAGAGTCACACGTCTCTCATTTTAAATCAAAAGCTAGAAATTTTTAAGTTTATCAAGGAAGGCATGTGAGAAATCAACATAACCTGGAAACTATGTCTCTTGTGCCAAACAACCATGCTGTGAAGGCAAAGGAAAAGTGGTACTCCAGCAGTCATGAATGACACGTGGAACAGCCTTACTGCTGACAGGAGTGTTTTAGTGGTCTGGGTAGAAGATCAAACATTCCCTTAGGCCAAAGCCTAATTCAGAGCAATGCCCTAAGTGTCTTTAATTCTATGAAGGCTGAGTGAGGTGAAGGAGTTGCAGAAGAAAAGCTTGAAGCTAGCAGAGGTTGGTTTATGAGGTTGAAGGAAAGAGGTGGTCTCCATAACATAAAAGCATAAGGTGAAGCAGCAAGTGCTGGTGTAGATGTTGCCAGAAGTTATCCAAAGATCCAGCTAATATAATTAATGAAGTAGGCTGCACTAAACAACAGATTTTCAGTGATGAAACAGCCTTCTATTGGAATAAGAAGCCATCTAGGACTTTTATACTTATAAGTTAATGCCTGGCTTCAAAGCTCCAAAGGACAGGCTGACTATCTTTTTAGGAGCTAATGCAGCTAGTGACTTTAAGTTGAAGCCAATGGTCATTTACCATTCTGAAAATCCTATGGCCCTTAAGAATTATGCTTCATCTATTCTGCCTATGGCCAATAAATGGAACAACAAAGCCTGGGTGACAATACGTCTGTTTATAACATAGTTTACTGAATATTTTAAGCCTGTTAACAAAATGTAAGATTCAGAACAATGTGTACATGTTGTGATCATTTGCTTAAAATGTGCATTTGATTATATACACATAGACTTATAGAATTGTAACTACCAGTGGTGAGAAAAGTGTAGATGCTAGGGGACACTGGTTAGAGAGACAAACTTTTCACTGCCTTTTTTTTGTCTACTTAATTTTGTACCTTTAAAAAACCTATTGAAATACATGCAATACATTTAAGGGTTACCTATTTTATTAAAGGACTGTTCTGCTTCCTATATGAAGAATTTCTACCCTAGTCTAGATTAGGTGGGCAAGAATAAAGATGTTACATTTTTTAATTATGATTCCCAGAAGTAGAACCAATTGCCATATAAACAGCAACAGAGTAGAGTAAGTCCAATCTCCTAAATTGTTCTATAAGTTTACGATGTAGTTATGTGTGTATGTTTAAATAAAATAATGTTTACCTAGATTAAACATATTAGTCTACTGAAAGCACTAGGATATTTTCCCCCACATAAACTGTCTGTTGCTTTGATCATTAACTATGTGGGCTAATAATTAAGATGTTTTAAATATAGGCTTAACATGTGTGAAATTAAAATTTTATTTTTCATTCACTGATTATCCAGATCTCTATCCCCAGTGATTTCATTCTACTTACTGACATTATTTAAGTACGTTTGCCCTCCATCTACAAGTCGACTTAGTCATAGTGTCATCTCATCTATTTTTCTCCATCCTGCTTATCAGGTTCCATATGACACAACATCATATTTCTTATAGATTAGAATAGTTCATGTATATGAATTCCTCTGATCTGTATGTAGGGTACAGTTGATTTGCAGCCAGATTGGAAAAGTATATCCATATCTTTGGAGATGTTTGGCTTTAATTTTTAGTTGAGACAGGAACAATGGGGCTTAAAATCTGCAACCACCCTAGTAACTCCCAGGACCAGATTTTTTCCTGACAGTTTTCATTTGATACTACCACTTAGGCAACCTTGCTTGACTATGTGACCAGAGAGGCATAATGGATCCTACTGGGAATTTATCTCCTGATAAATTGAGCTCTTATGAGCTCCAGATTCATCACGCAGATCTTCAGGATTGAATATGGAAAGGAAGCCCCTTGGTGTGTGAATAAGGACCTTTTAGAGCTTGCACATGGGATGTCTCTGTGATCTCCAACACCTGACTGGATTCCAGTAAGTCCTTTCAAATATTCAAATTTATGAAATCTTTGCAAACTCCTTGGACAATTCCATTAAGTACTCCAAATTATATTAGTCTGGGATTTGTTAGCCCACACAAGTTCCTAATCATAACCTTTTTAATATGCTTAATAATCATCTAACTATCTTTTGTAAAAAAGTCCTGAGGATGAACCTCAAACCTACAATTTTTTAGATCTGAATACAGTATTCTTCCTCTTGACAATTTGAATACTTGTCTATCATTAGTCGCTCAGCTCCTATACAGCTGACCATGATTTCCAAAGATTTCTCCAATCATAAACCAATTTTGAATTATTGTTTTAAGACTCTGATTTGTGAAGCTTATTCTATATGTCGAATCAACTATGGCCTGATGATTTATAAGGTACTGCAAGGCACCAGGGTGTACTTGTCCAACAGGCCCAAGTTTGGTATCAGAGACCAGAAATGAGACTCCTATAATTATTTTTTAGTTAACTCCAGAAAACACTTGTGTTTCAAGTGTTTATAGCTTTAAACAACTCCATTTTACATCTCTGCTTCCCACCAGAGCCCCAATACCACAATTCTAATTGCCTATTTGATATCAGTGTCAACAGTCAATATCTATAAAATTAATCCTCTTATCTTGAAATATTGTAATATTACTAATAATAGTGTCTAATATTTATCATGTGCAAGTGTTTGTTTGCATATGTGATCTTTTTTGTTCATGCCATCCCTTTGTGTTAGGCCCTTGACTGTTATATTCTTTTAAAGGTGGGAAAATTAAGGCATAGAGATGTCATGTGAGTTCCAGATGTCATGTAATTTCTTTAAAGTCATAAAGTTGCTCAGTAGTTGTGCTTCAATCCAACCTCACATCATTTACATTCCAAAACTTGCAACTTTAAAGACTATTTCACACTGCTTTTTATAAAGTTTCCTTTCTGAATTATTATTTTTTCTTTAAATTAGACTTAAAATCCCAATGTCACTTTCAGTTTCAATTATCACTGACTTCTCACAGTGTCATAACCAACAACTTAGGGAGTCTTCACACACATCTCACTGTCATTCCTGTTCTCACTCTCTGTTTTAGGCCCTTGTTCCTGGAGAGCTGAAATGCTGCAAGGACTTCTGGATATACTTCCTGTTTCTATCAGCTCCTCCTCTCTGTACACAACTAATAGGATGATCTTGCTAAAACAAAACTCCGATTATGTCTTAAATTATCTTTGAAAATCTTTTAATGGTGTCGTATTATCTGCCAGAAGAGGTCCAAGCTTCTTTGTGTGGTCAGGACATGCCAATCCAGTTTCACAGTTTCTTTTTGTTCTTTGTCTTGTACTGTTTCCATACATGGAGACTTTGGTCTTCTCCATTTTGACTATTCACTTTACCTTTCCTCCCTTCTCTGACCTTCAAAGAGCCCTTGTATTGTCTAACCTTTGCTTCTGTCATTAACAATAGTTCTTGTTTATGGACAGCACAACTCAGGTCCTTCACCTGTTCAATCTTTTAAACTCCTCTTTTCTATCTTCTTTCACTGAGCAACTGCCACTCAATGCATGTATTGCCTTGTGATATTAATTCTATTTTCCTTTGTCCGTGGCTCTCTTAAATGGTACTCATCCTGCTGAGAGCCTGGCTTGCCAATTTGTATGTAATTCACTAATTAATTCACTAACATTTATTGATTGATTCTTTGGTGTTTCTTAAACTGAACTATGATACTTTACTTGTTCTGCAGATGTTTTATAAGAAAAAATATTTCAAAACTTTTGGTGCAGGAAAAGGAATTTAAATGGGTACTTGTCAACGTTGCTTAGCAATCACATCTGGGGTATTTTTACTATGTGTCCAATCAGCCTAAAACTGTATTCTAGAGGCAGATAATGGCTCTGGTTGCAGTTGAGGCACCAAGAATGGTACTCAAACATTCATTTCTGAAAGCCGTGGAGTTAGGAAACCAGATAAAAATCTTTTGTGTTGGTGGAATTAAAGATCACTAAGCTCCTGCATCATGCTGACTTGGAATCTAACAACCCCTCAGACATGGGGGCTTGACTCTGTGGAGTGCACTCAAGGAATTGACTTCTCAGTATAGAATGGGCTTTATTCGAAAGCTAGTGGTTTTGCTTTTATAAAGAAATGGAAGTCTCCTTTTTATGTGCCAAGGTAGCCTGGAGTGAAGAAAACATTATGTGGGACACTTCCAAAAACATCATCATATTTATTTAGTAACCCAACTTCATTCAAACATCTTTTTCCTTGTATGAATATGCTGTACAGAGTGTATCTTTGTGTGCTAAAACAATATTTCACTTCAAAGTCACATTACTATTGAGTATACTTATGCTGGGTAGATATATAGCACATAATTGGTTATATAGGTATAATATAAATGTATTATGGTGGTATAATATAAAATAAAAGAAGTGGATGCTGGAGTAATATGATATATCTATGAAGACATTTAATCAACAACAGAGGGGAATAAATCTTAAATTATTTCTAGTCTTGAAAATGTTGATTTATACTCTAACAGTCTGAGAAACTTATAACTTAAAGTTGGAAGTGACCTAGGGATTACCTAATTCAGATTCACTACCTGGTGCCAATATATGCTGCATACACTCCTGCCCAATGACATGCATTTGTGTGTATGGTAACAGCAATAAAGACGCTGTTCGTAGTACTGAAACACCTCTCTGAATGGGGGCATGCAGTTGACCCCATGTTGATTTAGGGACTGCAAAAGAAAAGCAGAACAAAAGTCTTACCTAAATCTTCAGTCAGACAAAACTGCAGTGAAATTTGTGCAGGTGTATAACATATAGCATAACGTTCAGCATTTTGACATTTTCACTACAGATGAGTAATTTTTAAATGGGCATTTGTGTTATGACTAATACAGCAGCAGTCGTGCTGTTATAGTCCCGACTGTACAGTACTGTCTCCTGCAGCTCAGAGGCCAGGGAATTTGGAGTGGATTCAGAACTGATTTGATAACTCACTTGAATATAAGGATTATATTTTACCTGAGATGCTAGCTAATATACCATAGGCAATTGATTTTTCTAGCTTTAATATAAAAGTTCTCCAAATTACTACATTGACTCTCCACTTGGGTTGGCCAGACTAGAAATCCCACAGGACACTTCATTAATCCCCAGTAAGGGTGCAGCTCTCTGAACCATTAAAACATTCAGTGTTTCAGTTTTCTCATCTGTGGAAAGAAAGCTGCATAGTCCCTGAGGTCCCTCTCGCTCTAATGTTCAGATACAGGTTTCTCCAATGAATTCTTAGCTTTATGGTAATTAATTCACTTGCTAATATATGAAGAAACACTATGAATTATGAAGACCAGTGCAATGCTTTCCAGACAGAAAACCTTAAATAAATATTTGCTTAATTAATGATTTTCTGTGGGAAAATGACCTGTTTATGGGTATAACATTTGTTAAAATAAGTGGAAATCTTTCCTTTAGCTTAAGCTGTGCTTATCCTACTCTTTGTTATAAATCTGGTGGATGTGTGAGGTATACTCACAAAGGGACTACTTGAACAAGAAATTGGGTTACTACTTGAGAAAGGACTCATTCTAAGAGAAGGGCAAATGGGTCCACAGGAAGTGCTTCAAAGTCAGAGGGTTATATTTCCATAAAGAACTCTACTCTGTTAGTCAGATTAGTCTGTTCTCTCTCTTTCCACCAGTCTCATAGAAGAAATTTAAAGATATGGAGTTATTTAAGAAAAAGAATTCTTTGATCAACATATAACTTGGTTTCTCTGGTTAGTCCTCATTTTTTGTTTTTAATTTTGACTTATTATAAAACAGTGCCTCCTTAATCTCAAAAGTTTAGGAAATGACTTACATACTTACTCTACACTTTATTGAAGTTTAAAGTGGACAAATTACAGTGCCAAACTACCAATTAGTTCTCTCATTCTTTGTTACAAGCCAAGTATTACAAAATCTCTGAATAAAGCTGTGCATGTGAAAGATTAAATCACATATACACACATCAAATTGGTAGAGAGAAGAAAACTGAAAAAGTACAACTATGAGTGATATTTTTAGAGAGACAAGGAAATTTATTACATTCATGGACCAAAAAAAGGATGCCATAAAAGAATCCAAAGGGGGAAAATAAAACTCTTGGAAATTAATTAAAAAATAGTAGAAGTAAAAACAATGCAGAAGAAGAGTTCAAACAAACAGTAAAGACATTTCCAGAAAAGACATGAGAAGAAAGAAGTTTTACCCCTATATTCCTTCCCTCTATAGATTTCTACAGAAATCTAAAGCTTAACTAACTGAAAGGAGTTCAACAGATGGTCTTTGGCATGAGAGGAAGATTTAAACTACAAAAAAGATAATGAAACTACTAACCTGTTCAAGAGGTCAATGTCTGAGTAATAGGAGATTCAGAAAGATTAAATAAAAAACCTGGACAGGATTTTGTCATCAAAAATTATTCAAGGAAAATTTTGGAATGGAATGCTATGGATGTCCATACTGACATGACCACTGAGTGCCTGGCACAATGGTTGAAAATGAGAGTCATCTTTATGAAGTTTCTGAATAAAGAGGACATCCACTTTTGGTTATGGCAGCTTAGCTTTCATTTTTTTCAATCCAGCTGCTAAATGCAATTAGAACAAACGGAGAAAAATCTAGATACAACATAAAACACAACTAAACAGAAATTTTTCAGTTTGAAAACGCTGGAGAACTATTATGGCAGTGAGGACTTGGAGGTTCAAGATCCTAGAAAGAAGTGAGTTGCTCTTGGCATTTGGTGCCACCTTCCTCCTGAGGAAGCTGCAAGTTCTGGAGCCAAGGAACTAAGACACTGAGCCAAGCTTTTCTTTTCTCTCAAACTGGGGGGTTGAAATTTAGAGTTTAGAGTCCACTGAGCAGTAGAGGACTGAGAAGCTTCCCAGACATTTAGTTGAAACCCCTGAAAGTCTAGCTCTAAGAGTAGGAACAAACCAGAAATAGGCCAGAGCCTACCTTTGAACCAGTTTCTTATCAGCTTAATCTCAGATTGGACTAAGGAGGCATGCCCCCACCCTAAATCCTCTCTGGAAGAACTTAACGTCCAGAACCTTAATTTATTTCTAGAATTTTTCATAGGCCATGTATGGTATTTGATCAGCTGTCATCATGAATATAATGGATGAATATCATGAACCTATAAGACTTTAAGGTTCTTACATGTCAAGTGGCATAATACCACTAGACTGTGATCAGTTAATGATGTATACTATAAACCTTTAGGCATCCACTAAATAATAAAACAAAGATACTAACTTATAAGCTAAAAAGAGATAAAGTGCAATAACAAAAATATATTAATCCAAAAGCAGGCAGAATAAAAGAACAGGTAAATTAAAAGCACATGGTACAAATAGAAAACAAAGAGCAATATGGTAGATTTAAATTTAACCACATCAATAGTACATTAAATGTAATGTTCTAAATTTCCTAATTTAGAGACAGAGAGTATCAGATTGGATTTTTTAAAAAGGGCACAATTATGTGCTGCCTATAAGAAACACACTTCAAATATGAGGAAACAAATATATTAAAAGTAAAAGGATAATAAAAGATACAACTTGTAACCTTATCAAAAAATAAAATCTGAGTGACTAAACTAATACTGGACAAAGGTATATTTCAGAACAAAGAATATTGCCTGGGATAAAGAAGGTCACTCAACAATGATAAAAATAGACCTATGATGACTGACCCATCCCTATTATGGCCCACCCTATTCCGGTCCCACTTTAAGGCCTGTGTACTGAAAGGGTCTCACAACAAGCCTCCCCTAAATATCTCCTTCAAACACCCCTGAAGTTTAGAGTGACATGTCCTAGTGGTGTCTCACCTGGCTTTGGAAGCAAGCACAGGGACACCTGTGCAGAGTTGTGGGGTCCTATGTGCCCAGAGAAGTGGGCATTTGGGCTTCATGGAGCATTTCCCTTGGCCCCAGGAATTCTTTTCCTCACGGAAGGGAGTAGCCAGAGCAGGCTGAGCAAAGTCCTCTGGAGAAGAGTTCCAGAGCTAGAAAACATGTCCAGCAGGAGACTGGTCTATATTTTATTTTAATTTTTAAATTGTTCACATATGCCAGGTGCACCTTTCTGTGTGAGTAATATAATAAAAATATAATAATAGATACATTTTGGAGCTGCTTTGTTCAAGTTCTGAAGACTTTGGTTGAGTATAAAAGCTGTGTTTTGAGACCCAAGTAACTGACTTTAAGAAGGATCTGTTGGAGAGGGACTCGCCTGTGTTTGTGAGAACATGTCAGGTCTTTGGTGAGCTGACATGGTAACAGGAGCTTTGTGAGTGTCAGGAAATGCAGTGAAAGCCCATGAGCAGGGGTGGTGACTTTGTGCACATAAGGTACCTCACCAGCATACACCCCAGGGATCTGTAACAGTGGGGGAGGAAAGGGGTTGGACTTGGAATCAGAGACTTGTTCCTGAATATGTGCCAGAAACTGGGGCAGAAGGAAGGAGCAGGAAATGTGTTTGTGCCTTGCTTGGTTTAACTCGTAAACGAGCTTCATAGGATATAGCAAGTGTTTTAAGTTGTCGTCCATATTGTTACACGTTTTTGTGCAATATTAATGACATGATTTTGAATCAGAGTTGATGGTCTGCAAAGTACTTCTTAAATCTTACCACATTTAATCTATATAAATCTCTGAGCTATTATAATTTTCTTGTCTTCCCCATTAAACTATAATCTTGAGGATAGAAATTATGTCATTGTACTTTATATCCATATCTGCATCACCTTGTTTCTGAGTGAATGGATCTTATGTCTGTTTTTCAAGTGGACACACTGAAGTTCAGAGATTTGAAACTTATACAACTGAGCCTTCAACTGAGGCTTTAATTATTCTTGATAGCAAATATGGAAAATCATTAAAATAAGCTTTTAGTTTTAAAAATTAAACATCTTCGATAAATTAAAACTAGAAGCAGTTATAAGCACAAGTTTCATTTAAGTAAAAATGTTAGATGCACCCTCACCAGGAAGAATTAGAGTTGGAATAGATCGTGGTGTTCATGAGTCTGACACAAACCTGAGCCTATCTGTAAGAAAGTTTTTGTTGACCTGTGATAAATAATTAAAAAATAAAGAGAATGCAGTGAGTTTTAAATGAAGATTAATTTATCTAATTTCACATAATGTCCTTAATTTAAGATCACATACCTTTAACATTCTTGGTGTCAAAATTTTCTTTTATAAAATCATGGTCTATCTGCCTATCATCTGTCATGTATGTATGTATGCATGTGTATGTATGCATATATATATATGTATGTATGTAAAATCTTATTTCGGCAACATAAAAAGAAAAATTTATGCAGTTCCTTTCTTAAACAATCCTGGACTAAAATATTCAAATTTGAAACTACCAGATTTGATCACCCATTCAATCCTGAAACAATGATTTCTCACTAGAAAAATGGTAGATATTATAAAAAATTTTTTGTACTCTCTGGTTCAAAGAAAATCAGACTTTTAAGTTAAATTGCTTATACCATTTGTCATATAAAACTGGAGAACAACCTATCTCCACAGTGAATGTTTCTGGAAGGAAAGACATAGAATACAAGCTAAATCCGGGAGACTAAAAACCACCCATTCATAAGCTTCTTTTGGAGATAGTATATCATGAAGAACAATGCTTGCAGACAAGAGCAGTTAGGTTTTTTATTAGAGTGTTAGCATTTGATCAGAGGTTTGGTAAGTAACTTATTAAAAATAACCAACTTTTGCACTCTAGCACAACTGGGTGATATTTTATCAGAAAGATATGAACTATTTTATTGAGATTTGGATTTTTTTCCCTCTTGTTCTACAACAATAAAAGAGACATGATACAACACTCTACCCAGGTTTTTTTTTTCTCTTTCAAGTTCAGATTTAAGTAGAAATTGCTTTTATTTGGGCTGTTTGTGATTATAGAGAGTTTAAGTTCTTATCTGTCAAAATAATTCCTTCAATCAACATTGCTATTTCCATTTTCTTTGAAATAATTCCGTTTCCCATAGTAGCTATAATAATAAATCCTGTAATGACTTTTTTTTTTTTGTAGGATTGCCAGGGAGTGGCTTTTATTGAGAGATACAGTGAGCGGACAGAGCTCCTGGCTCACGCCAGGAAGGGACAAGAGAGTCTGAAGTTATGCACTGTCTAGGGGTTTTATAGGTAGTTGAAGATTTTTGTGAACGTGATAAAAGGCTTAGGGGTGTGGACTTGAATATTTAGAATTAACTTAACACAAGGAATTTTCTGCTAGTTTTTCCCTAAGATACTGATATCTTGGTCTGGGAGATATAAAACAAGGCCGCCTGCCCAGCGCCCAAGGTGGGCTGAGTTATTGTCTGTTCGCTCAAGAGTAAGTTAAGAATCTTACTTCTTAACTTCCTGTGTATTAAAATGCAATCTTAACTTTAAGGTGGAATCCTTCCTGCCTTTTACTATGTTATTTATTGCAGGGCTTGCTTTCCATTAATTGCCCAGATTGCAAATCACCTCATCAGGTCTGGAGGAAAAACAGCATAGAGGCCCGGGCCTTTTAGCATGCTAAAGTGAATCTTAAACACAATTACAAATGATTAGCATAATAAAAACATGGGCTACTTTCCTTTATGTGGGGAGTATGAACTGATCTCCCTGAAGAATGACTCTAGAGCTTAATGTTTAACTCGGAGTTTTGGTAGGGGGTTTCCTTGCATGTAGTTACACTGCTCTGACTAATTATCCTGCCTTGCTTTTTCCGGAAGCCCTCACCCTATTCTGTCTAAGCCTATGGTCCCTGTCTTATTCTCCCCTCTACAGATAGAGACCCTAGCTGCTTCCTGCAATTACTTTTCGAGAGACAATTATAGTCAAGAGCAGGCCAAAATCCTCCTTGTGTAATGCAGGTAGAGCAAATTTTTAGGTAGAGCACATCTGACTGGCTTCTTATGCTACATAACTTTACTGCTTTATAGATACATTTCATATATACATCTGCATAACAATAGTAGTAACACCAAAATTAAGGTCAGGAGCTTTGTCAGAGGCCATTTATGTGGAAAGATGGGACAATAGGAATGGAAATAAGCAACTGATTTTTATTAGAACAAAAGTTTCTCTCACGATGGAAAAGAATACTGATTCCATACTGCATTTTAGCAGAATTTTTCTCTGCTGTTCCTAGAGCAGTTGAGAAAGGTAAATAAAATCTGCCAATCCCTAACCCAGTACCTGAAATTCAGTTGTACTGTCCAGACCTAGAATATGAGCAGAAGAAATGATAACATATTTTTCCTTCAGGCTTGCTCCATAAAAAAAGACTGTGTTGGAAGTTTGTTAAAGGCTACCAAAAGGAAATAAAAAGTAAGAAAATATCTATATAAGTTGTGAAATAACTTCTTTCAGTGAACGTAATCTCCACTTTATATGCACACCAGTACACATGATAATTGTTCTATTTTTGAGAATTCTTTCTTTTGCTCCCTTTATTTTAATAGAAAGAAACAAAAGGGAAACAATCTAAATTACTTCAGAAATTTAAAAATAACATACTAAACTCAGCTGTCACCTCCATCATATCCCCTGCAGAATGAAGGTGTTAGCTCATGTTCTCCCATGAGAGTCTGTTTAACTTCTATCAGAACATTTATCACCCAATTCGAGTATCCCATTTATATATTGATTATCCCGTTAGAATGTGGGCTTCTTGAGTGTAGCAAGTATGTCCTAGTCATCTTTGTATCTTCAAAACCTAGCAAAATGCCTAAGACATGGTAATAATCAATATTTCTTAAATAAATATCAGTGGGTGACTATTAGATAAGCATACTCTAGTTGAAGTTTTCTGGGCATTTATTTGAGTATGAGAATAGTTTTTAAAAGTCACACCTATAAAGGCCTCAAAAGTATAAGTAGTTAACCTTGTATCATTAGTGTAGACTGAATTTAATCAAGGAAACAATGTCTTACCCTTTTCACTGCTATTTTAATATTTGTCCTGAAGGTGGCAACATTGAATAATATTCTGCAAATATTTTTAAGTAAGCCTTTGTGGCCGTCTTTAATTAAAGGTTTATATTTTAAAATAAACCTCTTTACCCCAGCCCCACTTATTCTAGTGTAGAAGAAAACAACACTAATGTCTTACTTTTGTATCCAGTAACCTTGAATGTACATTTTGAAAGAAACCATTTACAACTTTGAAGAATAAAAGTTAACCTAGATAAAAGGCTCAGGGTAGCTCTGCTCAAATTTCCAAATGTAAGATCAGTTTTAAACACAACATATGTTATCTGCCAAGCAATTTATATCAATAAATGTGTTTAACAATAAGGGTAAATCAATGCTAGTTCTTTTAATGTAAAATATATTTTCCTGCTATATTTATTCAAATTCAACCATTTTAGTATTTAATGTGAAATGTTAATAAAGGAATACAGCTATTTTTTTAAAGAATTGCTCTAATAACAAATAACAAAAATAACTGCAACAACTAAAATAATTTCTGTGATAAACAAATAGCTTTTAAAAGCTAGCAGCAATGCAGTACATTTGATTACCATACCTGGGCCTGTATTATTGTATTTCCTACCCTCCATTTTTTGGATGTTAGCTGCTTAATAAACAAAGCTATACTAATTCATATTCATCCAAATTTTCAAAACCCTACTGTGAAAAAAACAGGTAGCAAGTAATGTTTCACAGAGGTTGATTGACTTGTATAAGATCCATCAGTAGCAAGGCCAAAAATGGAACTCTGTATTTCTTATCTCTAGACAGTGACAACTGCTCATGATTATAATTCTATCATTATAAATATAGACAGTTTAACCTTTTTACATAGCTTTTGGGAGACAGGCTAATACCTGCTTTCATGCTATTTTATATTAGGATTTTGTTAGATTCATAATTTATATTTTGGCTTTAGCTTTTTGGGCTCTCTGCTCTAGTGACACATGCAGCAAGACAGTTCTAATGCACTACTTGTCGAGCTGATGTGCACATTCCTTCCTATTCCTTTCTGTAAAACACATTTGGAAAATTGTCTTAAATTCTTTAATGAGACTATTCTGTACTGAACGCGATTTTTGAAAGATAATTTTAGGATTAGCAAGTACAGAAGCGACATGGTCAGATGAAGATAACGTGGAGGAATCATTAGAGCCATGTGGAATTAACTAGGTGTGTAAGGGGGTGTGAAGTGCTCTAAGGCAGGCAAGAAGAAACTGGCCTGTGGGGACCTGAGAGGGGACTGGACAGTGCCAGTGGCAGCATGAAACAGATGGAGCTTTCTGACAGGTGTGTTGAGACTGTACCAGAGGCAGTATATTTACAGGTTTTAAAGATTCTGCAAACTGATACTCTATTAGCAAGGAGGACATGGTCCAATATCATAATTTGCTGAAGTAGAGGTGCCAGATGAAGAAATAAAATAGGTGGCATGTCCTAGGTTATAAATTTCCCTCCCACTGCATCTTGGAGGGGCAATTTCTTCTTGTCTTGGCCTCTGGCCATGCTTACTGACACTTGCTGGCATTTTTGCTGGATGTAGGAACTCTGTTGGGAGAAGCAGAAACTGCCTGTGACACAGGGGTCATTGATGGCCCTAATCTTGGGCATGCTCCTTTGATTTCAATGACCAAAACACTGGACCACATCTTTATATGGCAAAATCCAGTCTTTCCAGGGGGCATGATTCTTCAACCAGCCCTATTCTTTAGCCATATGCTAATTGCTATCTAATTCCTGTAAGAATTGTACCATATTGTTTTCATGTTAGATAAAAATAGTGCTTGAAAAAGTTTCTTTCTTAAATTATTGCTTCTAAGGAAATTTAACTGTAAAAGGAACACTAACATAGTATTTGGTAATAATAATAACTATGATTTCTTATTTTCTGCAGAAATAATCACTGAATATTTAAACCTTAAATCTTTGTTTCTTGACATTTAAAATTCTAAAAAAACTTCTTGAATCTCAGCCTATTAATTTAACTTAAATAGACAATAAAAGGAACCTAGCAAATAAACAGGTTTGTAAACATATGTTCTCTGGTTGTCTTTGTACTTCTAGGTCCTCAGGAAATAGTTAATCATTTAGTGATCAACAATGTATAAAAATTCCGGAAGTGCTTTGTGTATATAACTATGGAGTGACTTGTATGTGGCAAGACTGGATCATTATTTAAACACACACACACAGTGTTGCAGGATGGTGGAACAATGTCCTACAAAACACTCTCTATAGACATACATCTTAGTCCCTACCACACTCCACTGCAATTGTTTACTTGCTTGTCTAAATTTCTTATTTTACTGATGCCAGGGCTTTATTTCCTTCTTTATATTCTCAGAGCCTCATACAGTGAATGACACATAGTAATAGATACTGAGCAAATGCTCATTGACTGATAGGCTGAATTAATGAATCCTCATGGAGAAGATGGCATGCATATTCACCATGATGGCTCTAAAATCTGTTTAGAAAAAGAGCTTTTGCCATGGTAATCCGGTTGGGAGAATGGGCTACAGATTTGTTCTGAAGTTGTGTTTTCACAGCAAGTTCATTTCTTAGAATGCATGTGTTTGGAGTGGCTGTGTGAGGAAGCAGGACTGATGTTTCAATTATTTGGAACCAGTACTTTTCTCCTGAAAGTAATGGATGAAAAATTTTACGACATACTTCAGCATTCTAAATACTTTGGAGATTTTATCTGGGGCTTTTTTAAGAGTCCAAGGGGAGTAATTATTGAATAGAAAACAACATTTTTATAGAGATTCCTATGTTCCTGGAAATAATTTTTGTATAATAAGACCTCAATTATTGGGAATACAGAGGCCCAACTCAAACTAGGTTAGAGAGAAGCCATTGATTCATACAAGATAACCAATCTAGCTTTAGAAAACAGCTAAATTCAGGGATTCACATTAAGAAGCTTCTTTTTCTATTATTTTGTCCAATTTTACATTGTATTGGCTTAATTTCCAGACTGACTCTACATGTAGATAAAGATTAATTCTGCTAGCTACATATCAGTGTCCTTATGTCTGTCTATCTATGTGTCAAATCTCAGTGAATATTCTAGTTCTGTTTGCCTCACTTTGTGTACTGAGCCAATCCTTGACCAGAACCATCCCTGAGAAAAAATTACTATTTATGTGAAATCTTCTCATTTATATGGCCTGGGTCATGTGCTTTACCTGTGAGACCAGCAGTGAAGAGATAGTGTCAACCAAACCTAACCATATGGAATGGGTTCTGTACAGGAAGGGTGTTTTTTTGTTTTTTTGTTTTTTAAGGAAAAGGCAGGAAGGACGGAGTGTCCTGAGATAAGACAAAAACTGTGCACTTGAAATTTTAAATCTATTATCTAATTTACATAATAAATTCATTAATTTATCATATAAAGATTGCCTACCTACTTAGGTTCAAGTATTGAGGTAGACACTAAGATGACAAAGATCCTCTATTCTCCAGCACTTGCCTCTTCACTTTATGCCACTCTCCTC
This sequence comes from Smutsia gigantea, assembly GCA_032199065.1. Lineage (NCBI taxonomy): Eukaryota > Metazoa > Chordata > Mammalia > Pholidota > Manidae > Smutsia > Smutsia gigantea. Next base: position 89,473 of record JAVSCE010007229.1, read on the forward strand.
TTCTCCCTGGGTTAGAGGATTTTTTGGCCTTTCTGGACTAAAGGATACAGTTTAACTTTTAGCAGCTCCTTATATTTACTGCAACAGAACTTTTTTTTCTCTCCCACATTCAGAATCCTACTGAAGGGACTCATGGACTCAGTATGGTCTCTGGCCCATCACTGAACCAATCAAGTGGCTTGGGCAGCAGGATAACATTGCACAAAATGGTTAATTCATCATCAGGTATCATTTCTGGAAAATCAGTAGATTAGGCGAACAAAACAACATGCACCTTTCCAAAGAATCAAAGCACTTTTAACAGTTCTGATGTTGGGGTAGGTATCTATTGTTTCTCGTGTTCCTTGGCTGACCAAAGCTCGGGGGTTTTCTGATGAAGTCGCTTCCCAAGATTACTTACCTTATCTCTGTTCTCCTCAGTCAGAATTACTGTTTCTCAAAAGGAGAAAAAAAATCAAAAGAAAATAGCTTAAAACATAGAGAAGATGATCCCCTTTTCCCACATATATATCCTGTGGTAAGGCTGGCATTCAAAGCAAGGGCTTTTCCTCCCAGAACCTATCATTTCCTCCAAATCAGAGATTATAACCTAGCAGTTCACAAGTGATGCTGGCTAACAGAAATATTTTGTTTTTTCTGCATGATGTTGATCTGGAGTTTATTTTTTAAATTCAGTTTCCTACTTCTAAAAAGCAGGATATCAGTGTAGTACAAGTGGGGCCAAGACAAAGGCATCCTTCCCTGCAAGGGCTGCCAACCATTCACAGGGTCTGTCTATCTTGCAGGGGCTTCATAGCAGTGTATTAGCAATTTATCTCCTCATCAGTTCAGAATGGGGCTTGCAGAAGATTGGTGAGCTCAGGTTAACACTGAGGAGCAATGAACAAGATAAAGAAAAGGATTCTACAGAAACTTGCTGGGGGAAAGTTCAGTTACCCTGTGGTTATTATCAGCCTACAGTAAAATCCAAAACACCTGCCACTGGGTCCTAAGAAAACCCTGTGTTTACGACATAAACCAGATGAGGAAGATTCTCCTTTAAAGCTCAAGGCAATGTAAATACTGAACCCTCTTCACAAGCTGCCAAGGACTACAAAATTTATTACCTAAGCTGTTTTTCATTAAGTCACACAGCTCACTGACGCCACTAAATTAAATTTCTTCACCACTTGGAATAGATTTTCTAAGTATTGAGTCAATCATCTAGACTTCATCTGCTTAGACTACCTACTACAAATGTTAATCCTACTTCAGTTGTTAATCCTATTACTTTGCTTCTGTAACATACCTGAGAAGAGCAAAAATGACTAAGTAGCTTCATAAACCCTATGCCACAAATAATTTTTTATGAAAGAATAAATAGAAAACTCAGATTTTCTATAAATGAAGAGGGGAAATTGCAAAGCCTAACAGTTGAGCCTTCTGCTTTAAGAGCCTTCACCTCTCAAGTGATATTTCCATGGTTGAACTGAGCATTTCACTAGAGAACAATTCTAGAAGATTATGGTAAACCTATCTGCAAATTAAACAGAAATGTTGATTCAGATCACAACACTCCCTGGCATTCCTGTTCTAAAAACACCTACTATCTGGAACAGTTTTCAAGCTGGCCAAAACAGAGTACCACTGACTGAATGCCTTAAACAGCAGAAACGTGTCATCTCACAGTTCTAATGGCTATCTGCAGATAGTTTTTAGGAACAGAATTACTGGGTCAAAGTTTTGATATGTTTCACTTAAAATTTTGATAGATATGGATAAAATCTATCCATATCTTTCCCAAAAGGCTTTCCCCACCCATGTCCTTAAATATATTTAAAGTCATCAATAATTAAATTTGTTTTCTAAGTTGACTGGCAAATATATACTATTGCCATGTTGATTTGTATTCATTTGAATAGATTAAGACTGAGCACCTTTCCATGTTTTTTGGCCATTTGTAATTTGTGTGTGTGTGTGTGAATTGACTGTTTATATCATTTCTCATTTTAAAATGAGATTGTTAGTCTTTTTCTCTTTGAATTAAGGGAGACTAGATTTGTCAAATTTGAGAATGCCTTCCCTCTACTTTGATTTTTTGATGATAATGAAATGATAATTAAAGAATTTAATGAGATATAGTCTGTTCAGATTGTCTTCATTTATTGCTTTAATTACAATGCTAAGAGCTAGCCCAATATCTCTTTCATTTTCACACTCCTTTCCTGGAGATGGGATTCTTCAGAATTTTTTCAAGTTCCCCAAAACTGGTTATTGTCATTAGGTGTTTGCTAAGAAAATGCTGTGATGTGGAAGTAAGTGGGATACTATAGTTTTTTATCCACTAAAGGTGAAATTAAGGGTCTATTAATTTTTATTTTTACTTATTTTGTTCCCTGAAATATTTTATCCCTATTATAGTATAGACACATAAAAAGGAACATGTATAGATTCTTATCAAAGAGAACTTTACCAGGGAATTTGTAGGCATTTAAAGTTTTCTGCCCTTGGCATATATTGTCTGCCTTTCTCTAGGGTAGGACATGTGTTGACCTTGGGGTAATTGGTCTAATATGAACAGATAATAATTAATTAAACATTCTATTAATCATTTCAGTTCCCCATGAGAAAGAAAACCTTTACATGGGCTTTCTGGTTCTCAATCCCCATGAAGGAGATTTTCCCACAGCCTTTACCTCAGTGTTCTTTTTTTTTTTTTTGTCTACTAGGCTACTAATTTTTTATCATATGACTTACAGATGTTTTCTTCTCATATGTTCCTATCTCTTAACTCTTGTTTATTTTATTTCAACTACAAAACTTATACTTTTATGCATCAAGGCACAGAGCATTTAAATGACACCCTTTTGCTGAATTAATAACAGATGAGATTATCATGGTCTAAGCCTTGATTAGTATTCATCAATTTGTTTGGGAACATTGTTGCATCAAACTGTAGTTTTGTTTCAATGGAATTCATAAGAAAACATTCTGAACTCACAGCTAGATTAGGAAGTAGGACATATACTGAAGTGAACTTTGTTCCTAATTGTTGAAATAAAGTTATTCAAAAAAAATTTTTTAACTATTCAAATATAAAATAAAGGGGACCTTATTTAGAACATAATTACATATTTGCTTGCAAAATATTGTTTTATTTATTTATCTTGCTTAGGTTATATCATGCTTTCTAATTGTTCTTAATGTATTAGTAAAAGTACTTGCTCCAGAGTCTTCCTTCTGACACAGGATTTCAAATTTTTAAGAGGTATGGATTAGAACCTATGGGTAAAATTATAATATTTCCAGAATATCTCGCCTGGCTTCAGTACATCTGCATATCAGTGGGCATTCAGGGGTGGAAAGAAGTGTGGCTTTAGTGCATTTGCATCATTCCTCAGGGGTGGAAGGAAGTTCATCTCCATATCAGTGGTGTAATTACCTGGGCAAGGAGGGCGTATCTGTACCTGAGAGGTGAGGGGAGGGCCAGTTTTGCTTCTGCTGGAGCGGGAAAGAGAGATGGCCTGGGACTGCAGTTTGTGAGCAATAAACGGATTTTAAACTTTATTTCCCGCTTTGACTGATTTTGGTTTTTAGAGGTATTTTGCCCTGGCATTTCCTTTCCCTGGACTTACAGAACCAATTTGCAATTTTGTGGACAGAATAATTTTTAAATTAAAAACCATCAAGTATTAAGCATTTACTATGTGGCAGTCTCTATGCTAAATGCATAATGATACTGAATCCTTGCAGAAATCCTATGGGGTACTTAAAATTATTTCTGTCTTACAAATGAAGAAACTCAGGCTCAGGGAGGTAAAAATACTTTCTCAGGTTCTCACAGCTAGTAAATGATAGGTTCATCTGATTTCAAATCTGGTACTTTTGACCACTGTGCTTTAGTCCTTCTCTGGCTTAGCAAAACTATAGTAGGAGTTTGTTTACTATAGAAGAACCACCTAGATTCAGGTGGTTTACATTGTCTCCATCTTCCAAACCTAGCACATTATTGTTGTAGTCCATAGTTTGTCCTTTTTTCTATGAAATAAAATAATATTTGTTCTAAAATTATCTCCATTACCTATACAATTCCTTTGCTAAACAGGACATTGCTATCCACATACAAATAAATTACTTTAAAAATACAAGTTTTTATTTAGGTACTATAATATCATCTCAAGCATCATTTTTATAAATATCAGTTATAGTACAATATGTAACATGTGTATTTATAAAATATAAAGTGTCAATCTGTACCTATGTCAAATATGCCTATTAGTTATATTTTAACAAAAAAGTATATAATTCTTCACTGCCTATATTTTAACAATATAAAGGTGATAAATTTCAAAACTAAGTTCTTGCTAAATTATATATTTTTTATATTAGAGAAAACCTATCATTTTCTGTGTTTCTTGTGAAAAAAATTTTGTTACATTTTAAATGATTCAAGGCCAGACATAGTCACTCTATCCCAGAGTAGAGCAAAGAATTATTTCTTTGACAATTGAATGGCTTAGAAAGTAGCAGGGGTTTAGAAACAAAAAATAGATCAGCAACCTCCAGAGCAAGAAGACAATAGTGGCTCTCACTAATTTTGAGCCTGTTCATAGGGCAGACTTTTTAAAACATCAGTTAATAAATCACATATGGTAAAAGAAAGAACATAGAGATAATAGCAGAAAAAAAAACTTTTTGCAAAAATGAAATGATCAGATTTCTAACTGGGATATAGTTTATATATTGTGAAATTTTTAAGGCCTGTAATGTTGCATTCTGTTATTTCATGGAGCTATAGTCTGTGTAATTTATACACACTAAAAATATATTGACTATATGATTACAACATAAAGTGTTTTATTGTATTTTAGAGTTTTATGCATTTATTTACAATTTTTGCTTTGTCTCTTTTTGGGGGTGTATTCTATGCTTTAAATAGTTCATTTCTGAGTAATCTGTGGTCATTTGCACTATATATTATTTGTTAATAAAAAATAAATCACAAAATTTATTCATTGTGTATTATATTATTCTGTGATAGAAGCAAAACTATTACAGTAGGGCAGAACATTTTAGGGGTCTGGCTTTTTATATCAGTGTTTCATCATTAAACCTTTGTGGTAAGTTGACAAAGAGGGATATTTTTAGTCCTTTTATCAAGTGAATGCATATAATAATTCATTGTGTTCGATTCATCAACACATTAAGTTATTTTGGGGATTTTTAAGCACCTTCATCTATATTCTTTGTGCTATATTTTCTCAACCTTTTAGGTGTTGCAGTATACATTTTTTACTTAATCAACTTTACTGTGATACAGTTTACATACAATAGGTTGCATCGACTAAAGTGAACCACTCAACAACTTTTGATAGGAGTACACAACTAAGAAACCACCTCCTAAATCAAAGTACAAAGCATTACCATCATCCTGAAACTATTTCTCAGGGCTTATTGCATCTATCCCTTCCTCTTCTTCTGGCTTCAGACAACCATTGATTTGCTTTCTGTCACTGTAGACTCTGCTGCAGTTTCTACAGTTTTCTAAATATGAGATTATGTAATATGTACTCTTTCATGTCTTAGTTTCTTCCATCAGCATTATTAAGATTCATTCATGCTGTATGAATCCATGCAAATATACATACTCTATTCTTTTTGTATTACTGAGTAATATGTCATTGTGTGTCAGAAACATTCTTCTACAAGCCGACATATGTTTTCGTTTCTCTTGAAAAATACTTAGAGCAGAATGGCTGCGTGTAAAGACAGTGGATGTGCAGCTTTTTAAGAAACTGCCATATGGTTTCCCAAAACAACCATATTATTTTTCATTTTCACCAGCAGTAAAATATATTGAAGTGAGATATGAAGCAACAATTCCATTGACTCCATACCAAACACTTGCTATTGTCAGTCTTTTTAAAAAATGTCAGTGATTCTAATAAGTATGTAATGGGTAGGTTACATGTACAATAAACACTAATCTATGGTGTGTGTGTGGGTGTCTGTGTGTATACATTTGAATGGGGGGGGTAGATGACACTACAAAATTTGAAATTCATTGTCCTTTTTATGAGTTGATATTTTTTTAAGTCAAGTATAGTTGACATAATATATTAGTTTCAGGTGTATTTATACAGTGATTCAAATATCATACATTACTTGGCATTTACATACTCACCACATGAGTGTAGTTACCATCTGTCACCATACAAAGTTATTACAATATTGACTAGAGATGTGATATGTATATTACTCAGCCATAAAAAAATCCATTTGTGACAACATGGGGTCATGTTCTTATTGGATAATTGTTTATCTTTTCCTGTACATGTGTGCACTATATTTACAAATACTTTTATTCTGGATACAAGTGCTTTGTCAGATAAAAAATTGGGGGAATGTTTTTCCCATCTAGTGTCTTGCATTTTAATTTTCTTAATAATTGTCTCTAAAGGAGAAAATTTTAATATTAATGAAGTCAAATTTATTAACATTTTGTGGTTTGTATTTTTTGTGTCTTAACCAAGAAAACATTGCCTACATAAAGCTACATAAAGTGGAAAAATTTTTTCCTATGTTTTATTTTAGAAATATCATATACTTTTAACTATTACATTTACATTTATGATACTTTTTATTTCATTTTATCAGTGAATAAGGATTGATGTGCATTTTTCAATGTGGATATACAGTGACCTAATACCATTAATTGAAAATTTTTTCATTCCACATTGATTTTTCAACCTGTCATTAAAATCTCCACACACACACAAACACACACACATCCATTATTTTTTATTTCTTGAAAATCTCTTCTATTGCTCTGATTTATATGTCTACTTTTACACTGAAATGACAGTGCCTTGATTACTGTAGTTTTATAGTTACTCTGAAATTCCAGTACTGTGATTCCTTTAACTTTTACAATTGCTTTGGACATTCCAGGTCATTTGTATTTTCATATAAATTTTTAAATGATGCCAATTACTATAGAAACTCTACTGACATTTTACTTGAGATTGCACTGATTCTATAAATCAGGTTAGTGAAAACTGACATTTTAACAATACTGATTATTTAATTCTATTATTGTCCTGGAATTTTTGGTGAAGTCGTCTTATATATCTTTCTTTATTTCTAAGAATTTTATGCTGTTGTCCCTACTGTAAAGATAAATAATATAAATGCAATATTTTTAAGTTTGACTTTTCATGTATTTTCTAAGAGATAGAAGTACATTAATTTTTGTATATTAGACTTGTATCTTGTAACCTCACTAAATTTGCTATTAATTCTCATTGGTTTTATTGATTCCTTAAGATTTCAGTCAGTAATTATGTAATTTACAAATAGAGACAGTTTTGATTTTCCTATCTAAATTGTCTAACTTTTGTGTTGCTTGCCTCACTTCTCTAGTTTGGCTCTTTAGTACAATATTGCGTAGAAATGGTGAATACACCATGCTGAGGCATGTTAGAGAGGCTGGGACACAATCTCTCTGTAGACCCTAGCCCCTGTGTGGCAATCCACAACTGGGAGGGAACTCAAAGCCAAGAGCTTCTCCCTGAGGAACAAAGAGTTCAAACCCCACATCAGGCATTCCAACTCCTAAGACATATGCTAGAAATATGAGCCCCTTGAATGTCAAATTTTGAAAACCAATATGGCTTTCATTCCCAAACCCACAAGACAGTAGTGATCTGAGAACCGTATCTTAAAGGACTCCTGTTCTTGTATTCACCTGCCCTAGGGCTCAGCACAAAGGCCACCAATCATGCCCAGACTTAAAGGTTCACCTGCTTATTTTAATGCATCAGCCTGAGGGGCAGGCATCTAATTCAACACACAGGTTAGGAGCCTGCTGGAACACTCTCATCGATGGAGACTGGTGGGTGCCATCTTTGCACTTTCCCTGTGCTGTGCTCTAGAGAACCAGTACCACCTGGTAAGAAGCTTTTACACATCTGGTGCCCTAGTTTTGTGGCTGTTACTTAGGGTATGCCTTTTGATTGCCTGGATCTGGAGGCTAGAGGAGCTTCTGCTCCTGGTTCCATGTGAATATAACAACCCGTGTCACCAGACAGGAACTCATATCCCTGTCTGGAACCCTGGTTTTTGATACTGCTGCCACAGGACACTGCTATGTCACCCGGCTCTGGTGGCCGGTGAGGCTTTACCCAGGGGGGTCCCACAGGACTTCAATCAAGGGAAAAAGAGTTCTTAAGAAGCTATCACCCCCAGGGCACAGGAAGAGACAACAGACCCAGGAACTCAGTCTTTTTGTAAAGGAGACTTATTAGCTAATCATCATGACCACAGCCTAAATGGCAGGCTTCTAATTAAATAAGCATCTAGAAACTGACTGTAATCCTTTCCAGAGACCTTGGAGGGCAGCCATCACTTTCCTTCTGCTGCACTCCAGAGCACCAGTATCTCCTGAGGGGGAAGGGGATCTTAACATGTATCCGGTGCCCTGGTTTTTGTGGCTGTTTCCAGGGAATGCCCCTTGACTGCCTGGATTTGGTGGTTAGGGAGTCGGGGGTTTAAATTCCTGGGTTCTTTGAGACTGTGGGAGTTGGAGAGACATTCCTGGCAAGAAACCACACCAAAGTCACTTCACAGGTAGTGGCCTGAGGTATATCCCCCAGTCTTTGCAAAAGAGCCCACTTTGCCAGTCCTAGAGCTTTAGCCTGAGGAGCAGGCTTCAGGTTTGACAGACATTTAATAGCCTACAAAGATGCTCTCAAGGAATGTAGGCTATGAATGCTATCTTCTTGCTCTCCATTTGCCTTGATCCAGCTTTCTGGTATCATTCAGAAAAGAACTTATACACCCCTTTGGAGCCTCAATTTCCACAAACGCTATACAAGAGACATCTCCACATCACCTGGCTCCGGTGGCCAGCAAGGCTTAAGCTTGCAGTCCCACAGGACTGTATATATTTGCATACTTTTAAAGCTGATGTCTGAGTGTCTTACTTCTAATCAACCTTAATCTAGGTACTGAGATCAGCCCCTTCAAAACACTGACAGGTCTTGACACATTCTCAGCTACTTGGACCTACATAAAAATACAGTAGGCTCCTTATATACTCACAGAGGTTGGAGAGACAACCAGGTCCTGAGGCTGGGTTGAATGATAAGGTTCATCTACACAAATTCACTCCTTGCAGACTGGGAGAGGTGGTGTATGGAAACCAGTGCAGATAGTCAAGCAAGATGAAGAAACAGAAGGATATGTTCCCAGTAAAAGAATAAAATGAAATCTCAAAAAAAAAAACCTTTATGAAATGGAGATAAGTAATTTACCCGACAGAGAGTTCAAAGTAGTGATCACAAAGATGCTCATCAAAGTAGGAGAATGGATGAGTACAGTGATAACTTCAACACAGAGATGGCAAATATAAGAAAGTACCAAATAAAAGTCACAGAACTGAAGAATACAATAAATGAACTAAACAATACACTGAGGTTCAACAGCAAACTAGATGATGCAAGAGAAAGGATCAGCCAACTCAATGACAAGGCAGGGGAACTCAACCAATCAGAGAAGCAAAAAGTAAAATGAGTGAAAAAAGTGAAGAGGGTTAAAGCACTAATAGGACAGTATCAAAGGGCCTAGCATTTGCATCATATGGCTTCCAGAAGGAAAATACAGAGAAAGGGGTACAAATCTTACTTGAAGAAATAAATGGTGAAAACTTCCCTAACCTGGGAAAGGAAATGGAAATCTAGATCCAAAAGGCTAGAGAGTTCCAAATAAGAGGTACCCAAAGAGACCCACATCAAAGCAAATTACAATCAAAATGTTGAAAGCTAAAAGAAAAAGGAGAGAATATTGAAAACATCAAGAGAAAAACAACATCTGCATACAAAGGAACCCACATAAGACTTACAGAAGATTTTTCATCAGAAGTTTTGTGTAGTCGCCTGAGACCACGAGTCAACGCGGGTAGCTGAAAGGGGGCTTGAGAATGAGAGACAGAGACACGAGAAGAATGGAGCCAAGACAATAGTCTGATCAAGGCTCAATTTTATTAGGCAGGGCTACAGTATATACAGGCAGAATCAGTTCTGCCCTAGTTTCCATGGTAACACTGACGTCAGGGCATCAGCTGATTTCTCAGAAACGCTCCATTGTGAAGAACACGAAACTTAACGCATGGCCAAGAGGAAATGACGTAGCAATCAAGTAAAAATAATCTGTGCAGCTCCTGGGCTGCCACAGTTTTGCAAGCCAGAAGGGAGTGGAATAATATTTTTAAAGTGCTGAAAGAATAAAAAAAACTTTTAAACAAGAATACTCTATTCAGCAAAGTTATCACTCAGAAGAGAAGGAACAATAAAAAGTTTTCTAGACAAATCAAATCTAAAGGAGTTCACCACACTAATCTGGCCTTACAAGAAAAGTCAAAGGAACTTCTTTAAGATGAAAATAAAGGGTATTAATTAGAAGAACGCATATGAAAGAATAAATCTCACTGGAAAGGTAAATATGTAGTATAGGTAGTGGATTAATCACTCATAAAGCTAGTATGAAGGTTGAAAGAAAATTAATAAAATTAGCTATGATTACAATTATTAGTTAAGGGATACACAAGATTAAGGTTATAGGACAAAAGTGATAAAATTAGCTATGATTACAATTATTAGTAAAGGGATACACAAGATAAAAAAGGTGCAAAATATGACCTCAAAAATATAAGCATAGTGGAGAGAATAAAATTGTAAGGCTTTAGAATGTGTTCAAATGTAAGTTTTTATCAACTTAAAATAGACTATAATAGGTGTTAAATCATTATATGTAAGCTTCATGGTAAGCACAAAGAAAAAAACCTGTAGTAAATACACAAAAGATATAGAGAAAAGAATGTAACCATACCACTTAAAAATAGTCATCAAATCACAAAGGAAGAGAGCAAGCAGAAGAAAAGAACAGGAAGGAACTACAAAAACAGCCAGTAAACAATGAACAAAATGGCAATAAGCATATACCTATCAATAATTACTTTAAATTAAAATGGACTAAGTTCTTTAATCAAAAGACCAGAGTGGCTGAATAGATTTAAAAAAAAAATAGCAAGACCTATCTATATGCTGCCTACAAGATACGCAATTAAAATGTAAGGACACCATCAGCCTGAAAGTGAAGGATGGAAAAAAGTCCATGAAACCAAAAGAAAGGTGGAATAGTTACACAACTAATAAAATAGACTTTTAAAACAAAAACTGTAACAAGAGACAAGGAAAGATATTACATTATGATAAAAGGGCCAGTCCAACAAGAAGATACATTTGTAAATATTTATGCACTCAACAAAGAAGCACCTGAATATATAAAGGAAATATTAACAGCCCTAAAGGAAGAAATAGCAATATAATAATAGCAGGGGAATTTAATACTTTCCTTATATCAATGGGTAGATCATCCATACAGAACATCAATAAGGAAATATCAGCCTTAAATGACATGTTAAACCAGATGCACTTAACAGATACTTATAGAACATTCCATCCCAAAGCAACAGAATGTATTCTTTTCAAGTGCCCAGGGACCATTTTTAAAGATGGATTATATGTTAAGACACAAAACAAGTCTAGAGTTAATTCTTTTTTATGGTGTTAAGAAATGGTCCAACTTCCTTCTTTGGGAGCAGTCTTTTATTAAGTATCAATTACCTCTGAACAGGAGAGATATATTATATATTCTTTGTCTTCACTGATTGTGTTTGTATAAAAAATTCTATCAGTTGCTGTGAGCAAGAAGCTATATTTCCCTATTGTATTTGTGGAATTGTTTATTTCTGTTTTCAATTCTGTTAATTTTTGCTTTGTATATTTGTGCATTTTGAGGCACAGTTATTAGGTACAAGAACATTTATAAATATTATATCTTCCTGATGAATCTGTGTATTTATTGTTTGTATTTGAATTATTTAAATATAGTATAGAGTTTTGTTTTATTTAATCCATTAACTTTTTAGCTGTATCTTTTTGCCTTACTCTTAGGGATGCTCTAAGGTTAAAATATTTATCCTTATGTTCTCACAATATTTTGAGCTAATGTGTCATCTTAGGTAAAATATAGAACATTTGTAATCTTAAAAGTTCCATTTATCTTCCTCCTCATCCTTTATGAGATAATTATCATATGGATTATATCTACAAGAAAATTTTAAGTTTTGCTACAAACAATTCTTTTTATTTTAAAATGTTTAGGAAACAAAATTGTTTTTACAAATATTTTCCCAGATATTTGTCATTCTTAATGCTCTTCATTAATTTCTGAAGATTCATGGTTCCCTTTGGTATCACTTTCAGCTTGAAAAGTCATAGCATTTCTTGTAGTTTTTGCCTCAAAATTCCAACATCTGGTTCACTTTGGCATTGTTGTTTGTTGATTGTTGTTTTCCCTTGACAATAAGTCACATTTCCTCTCTTTATGTAACATAATTTTGGATTGCATTCTGGACATTGTTAGTGATATATTTTCAGACGCTGAATTCTGTTGTAGATCTCAGAAAGGAATTCACAATTTTGTTTTAGAATGCATTGAACTTGAGTAAAATCAAACACCATATTCTACCCAGTTCTGCACTGTCACTCAGTTCAAATGGCTTTCAGTTTGCTCTGCATTTGTGTGGCCAAAGACTCAGTCAGTCATAGCTTGGGCAGGGTTTGCACACATAATTTGTGGTTTCCCCTCTGATTTTCCTTTCTGGGGCTCCCCCTCATTCTCTTGTTGCCCTCTTTGCACCATGATCCTTTCCTTTGTTCTTCCCATTAGACAGATATCTACTTCCTCTTTTAATTACCTAATGTGGTTGGTAATTGCTGACGCTCTAAAGTCAAAGAAACATAAAGAACTTGTGGAGTGTATTTATTCTTTTAATTTACAATTCCCTGATACCATATGCTGTGAAGATCTTCCATATGCTTATTTGCCTTTTGTATGTCATCTTTGGTGAAGTGTCTGTTAAGGTTTTTGGCTCATTTTATAATTGGATTGTTTTCTTATTGATGAATTTTAAGAGTTCTTTCTATATTTTAAACAATAGTCCTTTATCAGATGTGTCTTTTCAAAATATTTTTCTTCCAAGCAGTGGCTTGTCTCCTCATTTTCTTAACATTGTTGCAGAACAGTCTTTAATTTTAATGAAGTCCAGTTTATCAGTTGTTTCTTTCATGGATTGTGCCATAAGTCTTTTATTGAAACATTATTACAATAGCCAAGTACATATAGGTTTTCCTTCATGTTATCTTCCAGGAATTTTAAAATTTTGCATTTTACATCGAAGTATGTGAACCATTTTGAGTTATTTTTGTGGATGAATGTAAGGTCTCTTCTATATTCATTTGTTTTGCATGTGGATATCCAGTTGTTCCAGCACTATTTGTTGAGAAGAACATCTTTGGTCCATTGTATTACTTTTTTCCTTTGTCAAATATCAGTTGACTATATTTATGTAGGTGGGCCTATTTCTGGGATCTCTATTCTATTCCATTGATCTATTTGTTTATCCTTTCACCAACACGCTGTAGCTTTATAGTAATTCTTGAAGTTGTATGGTGTTAGTCCTCCAAATTTGTTCTTGTCCTTCAGAATTGTGTGGGCTATTATGGGTGTTTTGTCTCTCCATATAAACTTTAAATTCAGTTTGTAAATGGTTTATATTCAGAAGGAACAGTTTGTAGGTGCTTATTACTCTTACTAAAAGCAGAACAACTACAGTACAGTTGTGAATGTTACAATTTGGGAAGAAGTAAAAGAAAGGAAATCATATCAAATAAGTTAATAGTAGTGATGATGGATTAATAATAATAATGTAACTACTGATATCATATGGAACATTATCATAAAGCCATTAAGAGTGACTACATTGTTCATTCACTTATGTTTTTTGTCACTATTTAAGTTGAATGGATTTCTGTTGCAATTTTTTTCTTTTATATACTAGGGAAGAATTTTCTTTTTTTCAATAAACATATCATTTTTCTTTTATCCTAACCTCAAATGTCTAGCAATTATAATCTTCCCACACTGCACTGCTTCAATTTCTCTGTTTGGTATTATGACAGCCAATTCCTTAGCAGTATCTCACTTTTGCAAATAAATATAGACATAATACCTCATTAAATTTGGTGACACATTTGTAAAGACAGTGTAGAAGCCCTGTGCTAATATTTTCGTGAAATGACATTCCTTTAATTTCCAGATTTTCTATCTTTCCAGATTTCTCAAATTGCTTTGATAAAACATGTCCACTAAGGCAGAGTCATCTTGCTTCATATTTCAACTCCCATCCTCACTGGTTGTGCAATATTTTGCAAATTATTTAACTTTGAAAGTACTTAACTTTCATTATCCATAAAATGCAATAATAAAAAAAGTACTTTATTAGGTAGACAAACACTTAAATATGAAAATGTGGTAAATCATCTGATATAGTGCCAGGTGTATAGTAATCCTCAATAACCAATTATTTTCCCCAAAGAGCTGTATCTTAAAAATGAACCATTCTATTATACCAGAGTTTATTTAAATTGAATATCATAATTTGGTCTTAAAAATAAATAAAAGAAGTTAAAATGACATAGAAAGGAAGTTCTATGGAAATCTCTTTTGTGGAATTTTAAATTACAGATAAAATATATATTGTACATTCTTTCTCTGAAAAGTTACAATGCATATTTTAATGAAGTTTCGATATCTTAATGAGAACCATATTAATTTAATTGCATACTTAACTGCTGGAGTTAAAAATGATCTGAATGCTAATGTTCACATTTATCTGTTATTTAGATTTGAAGTTGAATAGTTTTAGCAGTTGAGTACAGGATTTGCATTGGCAGTGATTTAAATCATAAAAGGAAAAAGTTTTGTCATTATGTTTAATAAAGGTTAATTCTTCCTAGTGTGATTTAGGAAAATTTATCATATTTGCAAATAATGTTAGCTTTAAGGATTGTTTTGAGAACAAATTCATAGCTAAAATCGTATTATGGCTTTTATTATTTGTACTTACATATACATTAAAGAAAATAATTAATTACCCAAGCAAATTTGTGTATGACCTAATGATTATGCAAAAACTAAATGCCAGCATTAAGCATTCTAAACAGAGCATGATTTTCCAAAGAAATATACTTTACTAATGCAAAATGATTTTTTAGTTAAGTCTGTGTCAATAAAATATAAAGAGCATGTTTATATTTTAAGTCTGTGTCAATAAAATACAAAGAGCATATGTTGCTCATATGAAAGAATATGTTTTTCTGTGATATTTACTTAGGTTAAAATAAAGTTTATTGGAATTTATGCTCAAACATACATTGACGAAATGGAGGCAAGTAAAAATGTGATACTTTGGAAAAGCATTGGATTGTTATTTCTTTGTATATTGATTTTGTTGCATAATTTACAATCAGACCTAAAACATCTTTTTTTTAATGAATCTGTGTTTTATCACTGGCTCTTTCACAAACGAATGGTCTAATCTTCAACAGTGATTTAATCTTTCTCAGTGCGTTGACTTTGTATTAAACTAACTTAGCTAAAGTGGAACTGTGTTTCCCAGAACTTCCTTTTCTTAATGATTCCAGGGTTAGGTTAGCTGTATGAAAAATTTGCTTGAGATTTGGGAGGCAGAAATGAAGCAGCAGCCTTTATGTTCTGAAGGCCAGGTGTCATGTGCTGACAGCTGTTGTATATTGTCTTTGATGTACTAGCTCCCATTAGTGTCATGGGCAGCCCTCAGACGCACAGCACCTCCAGCTTTCCCCAGATCTCCTCTATTGGCTTCTATAAGACCTGAACTAAGTAAATGTGCCACTCTAACTAAGGACATCAGCTTCTGTTAAGTCACGTAAGATTGAAGATGGTAAATGTGAGATGCAAGTTTTACTGTGTCTTCATTTGGTTCCAGTTTGTCCTCTCTCTCCCTTACATTACAGGCCATGAATCTTCCCAGCTGCTAGTTCAGTTAATTTAGCAACTTTAGCATTGTCATCAGATGCAGAGGCAACAGCCTTACACAGACTTCTCTAACAACCATATGAGGTCAAATCTCTGTAAGTCCCTTATTCTCTATTACTAATTGTGGCTCAACTGCTTTGCTTAAGCCTCACTTATGTATTTGGTTCCAGTTTAATCATTTGTCATGGATGGTATTAGACTAGATTGAAATTTCTCAGTGTGTTAGTTAGACAAGTTAATGCTTGAGAAAAAGGGTCTGTGACCAAATCCCTTTGTGAAACATTGTTTCCTTTGACATCCTGTGATGCTGTTCATTAGTAGAATCCAAACAGTATCTACAGGGCAAGGAAGGTGGTTAATGAAGGCTCTATAGTTAAGTCTCCAATGGCACAGAGAAAGGAGAGAGAGTGGATATCAAGGGGCAAATGCAAGATAGCCAACACAAACATGGACTTTTTATAATTAGCATACTTAAATAAAAATAGTGGGCTAGATGATCTCTCACAGCTCTGAAATTCTATGGCTATTTTACATACCATATTGTTATAATTATACTACTTAGAATCAGTGTCAGATCTTTAAAAATTTCAAAAGTAGTGCCCTGTAATGATTTTCAACAATAGAAATAAGAAAATAAGAAATGAAACTCACCATCACACCCTGACCTGTAACAGTATATATACAATGTTGGTATATCTTTTTCTCTTCTTTGCACTGAGTATGCACATGCATAAATGGTTCTTACAAAATATAGTATAGTTATCTTTTTTAACTCAATTGAATATTATGTATAACTTACCATTTGATTATCATTGTTCTACCACATTGCCTGTAATAACGGCATGTAATATATTTTGGAATATATCAAAATATATTTTTACCAATGTTCATTATTACATATTCAGTTTGTTTTCCTTTTTCTACTTTTATAAAGAGCACTACTACAAGAATTCTTATTAAAAAAAGGGCAAAATTAAAGTTTTTAAATAACCTGTCTATATGTACCAGGAACAAATGTGTAATAAATGAGAATAAGTGGTATTTTTATGTAACTGATATGTCCATATGGCAAGTTAGCACATGCCAGCTGAATGTACCATCTTTTTCTAATTGTTTCCATATATTTTAAGGGAAAATACTGAGTCAAAGTATCTTGCATTTTAATGACTTTGACACATATTTCAAAACTCTACTTCAAAAATATTGTTAGAGTGCTTGCCTATGGCAAGTTAATATTTCATTAGTTTGATGTTTTGTCAATCTGCTTAGAAAAATAGGTTTCTTGTTTTTTAATTTGCATTTTTGTTTTTAGTGATAGGGAACATACACTGTTTCTTAGACATTTATATAAATTTTGAGAATTGTCCAATCTCTTTGTTCACTTTTAGAATGTTTTCAATTTTCATTAATTTAAAAATAATTCTTTATATATTAAGGGCAAGAATGTTTTATAACACAGATCAAATAGTTTCCTTAATATATGGCTTTGTTTCTGATACTTTAAGGGTGAAAAAACAACCCTTTTTTTTAATGCTGTTCAGTTACTTAGTCTTTGTTCCTCACTCCTGAGATTATATGAATATTGCCAGATTCATATCACAATACCAACACATGTGTGTGTTCTTTCCCCACACCACCAAGAAGCAGTTCTCTGACACCAGCAGTGTGTTCTACAATCCAACTCAATTCTGACATTATATACCCAGAGATAGTATCCGATTCCACAAGTTAAGGTTTCAGTCCTGCAAGACTGCCCACCAGCCCCCGACCCTTCAGGTGCCAACTCCAAGTCCAAGGAGTCACGTGGGTGTCTGACAAATCCTAACTATAGATTGGAGGTTAAAACAATCTCCTTGGTTTGATTGATTTGCTAGAGGGCTCACAGGATTCAGGAAACCAGTCTACTCTCTAGATTACAGGTTTATTATGAAAGGATATAATGCAGGAGGAGCAGATGCAAGTGATGCATAATACCACATATGGGAGAAGGGCACAGAGCTGCCATGCCCTCCCTGAATGCACCACTCTGCCCCCCATCTCCAAGTGTTCACCAGACTGAAAGTTCTCCCAACTCGGCTCCTTTGTGTTTTTAATGGAGGCTTCATTACATAGACATGACTGATTAGCTAATTAGCCATTGGTAATTCATTCAACCTGGGGCCCTCTCTCCTCCCTGGAGGTCATGGGGTGGCCTAAAGTTCCAACCCTTTAATCACATGATTGATTCTCCTGGCAGCCAGCCCCCATCCTTAGGATCCTTATATGATTCTAAAACTTACCTCAGTCACATAGCAACATATCTTTGTTGCTCTCAATACTTAAGAAATTCCAAGGGTTTGAGGAGCTCTGTGTCAGAAATGGGGATGTTCAAGTATAGCTCTTCAATTATAAATCACAAAATCATAAATATTTACTACATTTTTACTCTAGTACTTTAGTCCTTTCTTTTCCCACATATTTATAAATCTATAGTTTATGTGAATTTAATTTGATGTAAGTTAAAAGCTTAAACTAATTCTTCTTAGAAAGTTAGCTAGTTGAAACACATGATTAATTCAATAACGTATCTTTAGTCTGAACCTGAAAAAAATTCCTTTTATATGTATTCATAGGGGGTAAGCACAATGTGCGCTCTTATTTTTATAACCATAATCTTTGTTATAATGCTAATCATCACTTTATACAGAAAACTAGAAAACAAGATTAAAGAAATTCTTCTTAACCACCAACTCTTGTCTTGTAACATACAGACATTGACTTCATTAAAGATATTCTGTCATTTACATCACACAACTTAAAAATGATATACAGAAGTTTTAAATGTTTAAATTTAAACATTTATCCTATTAAACTTCCAGTTATCAATAGATATATTTCAGTTACTTCCTTTGATATAGAATGTAAGTGGTTTTTAATAGTATGTTAAATAAGACAATACAAATTGGTCACAGAAATTTTTACTTTCTTTGCTTTCAGTGATTTTTCCTTTGTCTTCCATATTCTGCATTATATTTTGTTTAAAAATGATTTAAAAGTCTTGGTTGAAAATTAATCTTACAAAATCATTAGTAAAACTGAGCAAGGCAAAAACTGAGAAAGCAACCCAGAGAGCTTGTTTTATTTTTCTTGGTTTATTTCTTGAATAAACCTGGTGCTTGATTGTAAAATAGCTCAATTTTTCTATGCCTTTCAGTCACCTGTATATTCATATATTTTTACACTTTACATTTGCTTCACCCTGGTAGTTATTAAAATTTTAAAACTCAGGCAGTAACAGCTAAGCTTTATAATTCATGAGATGCCATTCTTTTTCCTCTTTCTACTAAAAAAATGATTGAAGTAATAAATATCTTCATAATTATTTTTCATTAAAACCTCACTATATATTATGGTCAGAATAATTTAAGCTCATTTTTATCAGACTATGCAGCTTCTTAAGGAAATGGGTGAGAGAGACATCATTCAAGACATTTGCTTCCATTTTAGGCTGGGTCTTTATAGACTGTTATTGTCTTTCTTTTCTTGGCCATTCCTGTTCGTGCCTGTTCTAGAATAACTATTAGTAGATTCTTCTTATATTCCCAGCTGTCCTAGTATCCAAACTAGATACTGGTCTATGTGCTGAGACACAACTAAATATATAAACAAGAAGCACATCTGGTAACTATGGTGCTGTGCAGTATATAGGCTAGCTACTTCCCACTGGTGGGTTTTGGCCAGTACAGACCCCAATACAGAAATGACATTAAGCTGAATCCAAGGGCTAGTCATGAAGGTCGGGAGAAAGAATTCAAGGGAGAAGGAAAAGCTTGCAGAAATACTCTAAGGTGTGAGCAAGTTGTCATATTGAGAGAACAGAAAGAAAACAAAGTATGGCGGCAGGGGCCCATGAGATGATGACAGGAGAGGAGCTAAAAGAATTCATAGAGATAAGCAGGGACCAGATCACCTGGGGCTTTCTAAGGCAATGTAGAGTGCTGATTTTATTCTAAATGTGATAAAGATCTACTGGAGAGTTTTTTATCAGGGGAATGATGTATTTTAATTTATGTCTTAAAAAAGTACTCTAATTGCTAAATGGAGATTGGATTATGGGGACAAGAGAGAGAAGATAGGTGGAAGCAGGAGACAATAGGACTTGGGCTAGGATGCATGTAGTGGCTTGGAAAGGGGTAGATGGGTTCGGGAAGTCAACACTTGACATAGACTTGCTTATTGGTCAAAGGAGAAAAGTGAGAGAAAGAAAAGAAGTAGTTCATAAAGTGCTGGCCTGAAGAATTTGGTGCACAGAAGAGCTGTTTATTTCAGTCTTGAAAAAAAGTCAAAAGAATATCTTGTGAAATGTGAAAATTATATTAAATGCAAATATCAGTGTCCATAAAGTCTCAATCACAGCTACACTCACTTGGTTTTCTATTGTCTATGACTCTTCACCCTATGATGACAGAGAAGAGTAGTTTGATCAGAGACCATATGGTCACAAGGCCTGAAATATTTACATACTGGATCTTTACAGAAAATCTGCTGAACCCTTGTAGAGACAACTCTTTTGCAACTTTATGAAGAAAGGAGATAGCTGGTATTGGAAATAATTTGGGAGAATCTTTTTTTTTAATGAAAAATACTTTAAGATTTTGAAACGTTGGAAAAAAGTAAATAGAATAAGAAAGGAAATAGTTTAAAAAATTAGATAATGAGGAGGTAAAAGACCCAAAAATAGATGAGAGAAGAGCATTTAAATAAGAAGTGGTACCTCTGTCCTTTGGATCTCAGTGAGGTGGGAGATGGTGGATGTGGTTGCAAGTGTGGTGATGTGGTAGCAGAAAGAAACTTCTGGTTTGAAAATACTGGATGTGAATGTGGGTGAAATATGTCCACGTTAAATTCTCCTATTAACACCTTTTTCAATAAAACAAGAATCTGAAAACGTACTATTAGGATAAACTTCTCATTCAAAGAATAAAATTCTGTAAGTATAAGAAATGTCTATAGCTGGAAAGTTCGGGTATTTTCCAAAATTTTTAATTTGTTCTAGCATAAATATTTTAGAAATAGAATATTTTTAAGCCTGATCTTTCTGTTTGAATTTTTCCATTAGTAACATAACACTGGCACTTATTTTAGGTAGCATTAAAATTTTGTAATGATGAAAATGTTTTCTGTTTTCTCAGCTCACTTACATAATTTCTGCTATATTTCCTTTGCTAGCATTTGTCACTGAAAACTTCATTTTTTTTACAATAAATAAATAAACACAAGGAATACAAGAAATACAAGAAATAGTTTCAGTTCCTTACTGACATTCATTCTACATCATATTGTTATGAAAAAAATTCATTAAAATGAATTTTTAAAAATGGCATCTCACTGAAAAACTTGGAAAGTAATAAAATTTCATATAACTTTTAATAAATTGTTTTGGGAGTTAATAAAAAATATCTGGCTAAATCAACATGTGCTATGTGAAGTTGTAAAGTTTAAAATCATTAGTAATTTTCTATAAAATAACACAGTAAAGTGTTAACCACTTCAGTAGTATTTTTACTATAATGATTGACAGACTAATTATTAAAGTTATATTTAGGTAGTTACTCTGTTATCTTTCAGGCCATTCTCTGGACACTAATGTGCAGATATTTAGGCTCTAACATACATATATGTGTGTGTGCATATATATATATATGTATTTTTTTGTTACTCAATACTTCCTATTTTTTGTTCCCTCAGCTAAAGCCTTGAAAATGCATGAACTCAATTTGTTTCTCAAACAGGTACATTATCATTGCTATCCAGTGTCATCTGATTCAGTTATTTTAAAGATAACTAGTACAAAAGCTCTCGTGAAATGTCAGCCAATAAATGCAAGTTTACAGGTAAAAATAGACTCAGGTTCTTTTGACTTTTGAGAGAAATAGTTAAAAAATAAATTAATGTACTAAAAAGTATTTTTAATCAGATTTTTAATGCATAACTTTTATCATAGATTTTTCGAAGAAATAGAGACAAGAATTTAGGTGGAGGTATTAAAAGAACTCTTAAAAAATAATGAATAGAAGTTAATTTCTCTGTTGAATGAGAAATGTTTTACCCTATACTTAGAAGGTGGTGTTTGACTTCAGTGAGTAGAAGCCAAAGAATAATTGTATCTGTAAAAGATACAATGGGGGTAAAAATACTGTGAAGAATTAGGTGAGAGGGAAGAGAAGCTGTGCAGATGGGGTTACAGACCATGAATCAGTATAGGTATGTGTTAGTTTTCTAGGATGTCGTAACAAAGTACCACAGGCTGACTGGCTTAATCAACAGAAATTTCTTTTAACAGTTTTGGATGCTGCAAACCCAAGGTCAAAGTGTCAGCAGGGTTGGTTTCTTCTGAGGCCTCTTCCCTCCGCTTGTAGATGGCCGTCTTCTCCCAGCGATTGCATGTGGTCTTCTTCCGTGTCCATGTCTTAAACTCCTCTTCTTACAGAGACTAGTTATATTGGATTAGGGACCACTCAGATGGCATTTTACCGTAAGTATCTTTTTAAGTCCCTATTTCCAATAACAGACACATTCTGAAGTACTGTGGGTTAGTACTTCAACATATGAATTTTGGAGAAAAACATTTAGTCCACAAAAAGTTCCCAGAACAGGAGATTAAAGATGGTGGCGTGAGAGAGTGTATAGCAATACCTTAATAATAATAATAAAAAAGACACAGGGGGGAAAAAAAAAAGAAAAAAGGCAGTCTACATGTGACGGTATTTAGGCGGCACGGCCATGCAGCGCAGATCGGCCTCGTTGCGCACCGCCTGGAAGTCGCCACAGCACAGCAAAAGGTCTATCGGCCAGTGCTTGTGTCTCCTAGATCTTGTCCAGCTCGCTGCAGAAGCAGCCGGCCACAGCCACCCGCATCCTGCCAAACTGCGGCGGGGAGACCTGCCTGCTGCTCCCTAGACCAGAGCCAGCCCCAGGCCGAACAGCGAACACCTGAAGGGTTGCTCTGCTCCTGCCAACATAACAGAGCCACAGGCTGGTTGATGCTCCTGCAATAGAATTCACTTCCGGTTTCCAAATCTCGCGAGAAGGATAGGGAATAGCAAAACGAACAGTAGGATACCAGAGAACTTTTAAATGCATTTGGACTTCTCCGAATTTTAGCAGTCTGTCAGATGATAAAAATCAAAACCAGAGTAATTTTTTTTAAATCCCCAGAAATAGGAGTTCAGGTTGATAAAATTAAACCAAGCTATAGAACTTGAGCAAGTGAGATTGGCTAATTCCCTAGGACAAATCTCTTAAGGCTTAAACAATTGCCTGAAAGTGAATTAGAAATCAAAAGATTTCTTAAAAGACACCCAAAATACAAACAATTAAAAACAAATAACTTAAAAATTCACTGACGATTTTTAAATTATCTGCCCGAAGAGTTTCCAAAATTATCAGTTATTTAAAGATGCCAGGGACGCTTCGTTTTCTGTCCAAATGGTTGTTTGCATAACTAGACTGCAACCTCAGTGAAAGCAGATGAATGTCTCAAAAGCGTTCAGGAAGGAAAAGGACGCAACTGACAACTGAAAAATGAGTAGCCAGGACAGAAACAAGCAAGTAAATAAAACATCTCTGGCAAACTTATGTAATATAATCTATCTCTGCTCTGTTTTTTTTAACAGCATTAAATAAACAGTATTTTAGGAGCAGACACCAAAATTAACTCGAAATGAAAAAGAAAATGTAAAGAACAATGGCAATAAGACATTGGAAAGATCATCAAAAACAATAAATCCATTGAAAGACATTGTACTCAGAGTGGTTTATTTAATTTCTTTCAAATGTACAAAGATGATATCATTTTCATGATTTTAAATTGATCAAGAGGGTAGAAAAAGAAATTAATATTTCCAATTATTTTTTAATGTTTTATTTTCCTTCTGTATTGGATCTCCTTCTGTAATGCTTTTTACAACATTGTTAAATTTAATTTTTTCTGTATGATTTTAAACTATAAGAATAGTCTTTCTCTGGATCTTTTACCACCCATGTAAAAAATTTTAATTGAGCTCAAACTTATTTATTTATTTTATTTATTTTATTTTGGTATCATTAATGTACAATTACATGAGCAACATTATGGTTACTAGACTCCCCACATTATCAAGTCCCCACCACATACATACCCCATTACAGTCACTGTCCATCAGCATAGTAAGATACTATAGAATCACTACTTGTCATCTCTGTGTTATACTGCCTTCCCCATGCACCCATCCGTATATTATGTGTACTTATCGTAATGCCCCTTTTTCCCCCCTCATCCTTCCCTTCCCTCTCATCCTACCCAGTCCCTTTCCCTTTGGTAACTGTTAGTCCATTCTTGGGTTATGTGAGTCTGCTGCTGTTTTGTTCCTTCAGTTTTTGCTTTGTTCTTATACTCCACAGATGAGTGAAATCATCTGATACTTGTCTTTTCCTGCCTGGCTTATTTCACTGAGCATAATACCCTCTAGCTCCATCCATGTTGTTGCAAATGGTAGGATTTGTTTTCTTCTTATGGCTGAATAATATTCCATTGCGTATATGTACCATCTCTTCTTTATCCATTCATGTACTGATGGACACTTAGGTTGCTTCCATTTCTTGGCTATTGTAAATAGTGCTGTGATAAACATAGGGGTGCATATGTCTTTTTCAAACTGCGCTGCTGCATTCTTAGGGTAAATTCCTAGGAGTGGGATTCCTGGGTCAAATGGTATTTCTATTTTGAGTTTTTTGAGGAAACTCCATGCTGCTTTCCACAATGGCTGAACTAATTTACATTCCCACCAGCAGTGTAGGAGGGTTCCCCTTTCTCCACATCCTCGCCAACATTTGTTGTTGTTTGTCTTGTGGATGGTGGCCACGCTTACTGGTGTGAGGTGATATCTCATTGTGGTTTTAATGTGCATTTCTCTGATGACTAGTGATGTGGAGCATCTTTTCATGTGCCTGTTGGCCATCTGAATTCCTTCTTTGGAGAAGTGTCTGTTCAGCTCCTCTGCCCATTTTTTAATTGGATTATTTGCTTTTTGTTTGTTTAGGTGTGTGAGCTCTTTAAATATTTTGGATGTCAACCCTTTATTGGATATGTCATTTATGGATATATTCTCCCATACTGTAGGATGCCTTTTTGTTCTATTGATGGTGTCCTTTGCTGTTCAGAAGCTTTGCACCTTGATATAGTCCCACTTGTTCATTTTTGCTTTTGTTTCGCGTGCCTGGGGAGATACGTTTGTGAAAAAGTTGCTCATGTTTATGTCCAAGAGATTTTTGCCTATGTTTTTTTCTAAGAGTTTTATGGTTTCATGAGTTACATTCAGGTCTTTGATCCATTTTGAATTTACTTTTGTGTATGGGGTTAGACAATGATCCAGTTTCATTCTCTTACACGTAGCTGTCCAGTTTTGCCCACAGCAGCTGTTAAAGAGGCTGTCATTTCCCCATTGTATATCCATGGCCACACATGTTTGGGTTAATATCTGGACTCTCTATTCTGTTCCACTGGTCTGTGGGTCTGTTCTTGTGCCAGTACCAAATCGTCTTGATTACTGTGGCCTTGTAGTAGAGCATGAGGTTGGGAAGCGAGATCCCCCATGCTTCATTCTTCCTTCTCAGGGTTGTTTTGAGCCTTCAGGGTCTTTTGTGGTTCCATATGAATTTTAGAACTATTTGTTCCAGTTCATTGAAGAATGCTGTTGGTATTTTGATAGGGACTGCATTGAATCTGTATATTGCTTTAGGTAGGATGGCCATTTTGACAATATTAATTCTTCCTACTCAAGAGCATGGGATGAGTTTCCATTTGTTAGTGCCCTCTTTAATATCTCTTAAGAGTGTCTTGTAGTTTTCAGGGTGTAGGTCTTTCACTTCCTTGGTTAGGTTTATTCCTGGGTATTTTATTCTTTTTGATGCAATTGTGAATGGAATTGTTTTCCTGATTTATCTTTCTGCTAGTTCATCACTAGTGTATAGGAAAGCAACCGATTTCTGTGTATTAATTTTGTATCCTGCTACTTTGCTGAATTCATATATTAATTCTACTAATTTGGAGTGGGGTCTTTAGGGATTTTTATGTACAATATCATGTCATCTGCAAATAGTGACAGTTTTACTTCTTCGTTACCAATCTTGATGCCCTTTATTTCTGTTTTGTCTGATTGCGTGGTTAGGACCTCCAGTACTATGTTGAATAAAAGTGGGGAGAGTGGGCATCCCTGTCTGGTTCCCAGTCTTAGGTGAAAAGCTTTCAGGTTCTCACTGTTAAATATAATGTTGGCTGTAGGTTTGTCATATATGGCCTTTTTATGTTGAGGTATTTGCCCTTTATAACCATTTTGTTGAGAGTTTTTATCAGGAATGGATGTTGAATTTTGTCGAATGCTTTTTCAGCATCTATGGAGATGATCATGTCCTTCTTTTTGTTGATGTGGTGGATGATGTTGGTGGATTTTCGAATGTTGTACCATCCTTGCATCCCTGAGATGAATCCCACTTGATCATGGTTTATGATCTTTTGATGTATTTTTGAATTCAGTTTGCTACTATTTTGTTGAGTATTTTTGCATCTATGTTCATCAGGGATATTGGTCTGTAATTTTCTTTTTTTCAGGGGTCTTTGCCTGGTTTTGGTATTAGAGTTATGCTGGTTTCATAGAATGACTTTGGAAGTGTTCCCTATTCTTCTATTTTTTGGAAAACTTTAAGGAGAATGGGTATTATGTCTTCTCTAATAAAATTCAGCGGTGAATCCCTCTGGCCTAGGGGTTTTGTTCTTGGGTAGTTTTTTGATTACCGATTCAATTTTGTTGCTGATAATTGGTCTGTTTAGATTTTCTGGTTCTTCCTTGGTCTGTCTTGAAAGGTTGTATTTTTCTAGAAAGTTGTTCATTTCTTCTAGGTTATCCAGCTTGTTAGCATGTGGATTTTCATAGTATTCTCTAATAATTCTTTGTATTTCTGTAGTGTTTGTCATGATTTTTCCTTTCTCATTTCTGATTCTGTTTATGTGTATAGATTCTCTTTTTCTCTTAATAAGTCTGGCTAAGGGTTTATCTATTTTGTTTATTTTCTCAAAGTACCATGAGCTCAAAGTTATTTAAACATGAACAAATGAAATCTTAAAAAAAAAAATGTTCCCAGTGCAGGTGAGCCAGACTGAAAGGCAAAATAGTTGAGGTTCCCTGCTTGATTGAAATGGGTCAGCATTATATACCCCTGTCCTCTCAGTCATTGGCTGGGAGTAGTCCCTGGGAGTGTGGCATCGGCCAGACAGATCGCTGTGTCCATGGGGGTAGCAGCTGAGGTCACTGGTCAGTTGTTTTTCCTTATAGTGGGAAATCTGAGCATTGTATTTTTATGGCTATCCTCCAAACAAATCTATTATTTGCGTTTAAGCATCAGTAAAGAACAGTGTCTTAAGACAATGCATATTCATTTTACAAAACTAAAGGCATTTTATGACCAACCTCATTTTACTTTATTTAAATGGACATTCAAAACAGCAAAATTCATATTAACATTAAAAATATAGCAAATATTAAAAAGTTTAAAGTGTAATTTATAGAGTAGTATTTGAAAATCTATGGACGCTATATATGCCTTTGGAATAGAGCAATGATCTGCACATTGGCATAAGAACCTTGTTCTTTGGAAGAATGAGCCAAGGAATGCTGACAGGCACCAGAAGCTGAAAGAAACAATGGACTTTCCCTTTTGTGTTCCCAGAGGGAGCGAGACCCCTGCTAAGACTTTGATTTTGGCTTAGAGGTACTGATTCCAGACTGTTGCCCTCCAGAAATTTGAGAGAATAAATTTCTGTTATTTTAAGTCACCAAGTTTGTGGTAATTTATAATAGCATTTATAGGAAATTAATTTAAAAAGTATAATACAATATTTATTTTGAGCAAACATGAGTTTTAGTGCTCAACCTAAAAACTAGTTTTAACAAAAAGGTCTGGTAAACTGCTTTACAAAATTAAAGTTTCCATCAAAATTGTGTGCCATTGACAAAGTAAATTTTCTTTTCAGAAACTTTCATTTATGGGTTAGAATATAACTAGTAAACAGACCGCATCAAGGTATTTGAAAAAACCATTTTGTTTAATGAATATTTTTTAGCCAACTGATGAATTTTTTCATCTGAAGTGTTTTTTTTATCTGCCAGTGAGTTTTTTTAAAACTGTCAAGCACAGTGAAACTCACGGAACTAACTGATAAAAAAATACTTATATTTCTCCTCTTTTGCTAAAATATCTGCTGATCCTAGTTTCATTTTGAGCTCTTTTGAAACTAATATCTGACAGGAAATAAATGTATAACATGAATCTAAATGCTCGCAAAACATGGTCAGCATTTATCCTTAAAGTCTTTAAAATTTGGCCTTGTCCCAGAAAGAGAGGTAACATTTAAAGGAAAATTGGGGGAGGTTTAGAGAAGCTAGATGTTTTGTAGTATCCAATGAAACAGAGAGACTAGTTAACTGACTATTTCTCAAGACTCTTCTCAGAGAAGTGTTCTTACATGGTAAAAAATATGCTCCTAAAGTCATGTGGTTTCAGAAAGCTGAGTTTGTTGTTTACTCTCAGTGGGTCCAGTGATCACCAGTATAATACCTTGGTCATTTTCCTGGGCCCTGGGGATATGGCAATAACCAAACAAGCAAATGAAAAATTGCAGAAAAGAGACAAAAATAAATGAAGAAGTTATTATCAATGATGATAAGTTCTGTGCAGAAAAATTGGGCAGGGTAAGGTGGGTATGCCATGACTTAGGATAGTTATTTCATATGGTCAGTCAGGGTACTTCTCATACTATACTTACTTTGAGGGCAGAAGTCAAGTGGAAATCAGGGGGAAAAACAGTCCAGGTGGAGGGACTGTCAAGAATTTGGAAAGAGTGCGGCCAGATCATGTGGATCCTGGTAGGCCATTATTACGACTTTGGCTTTTACCGTGAGTGAGATGTACATGGCATAGTACAAGTGTGGGTAAGGATATTCAGTGCTGGAAAAATAATCAGAGGGCTCTTTTTCTGGTGGATTTTATTTTTTTCATGAAGTTTTGCAACTGAGCATTTGTTCTAATACAACAAGGAAGGACATCATTTGATGATGTGTTGGATAGAAGTAGGAAGAAAGGGAGGGAAGATGTGAAATATTGGTGTTAAAACTAGAAAAGAGAGAATACTAGTGCAAGTTGACAATTTGAACTTTGTGACCAGGAATTTAAGGGGAGCCCAGTCAGACCAGGTGTGTGTGTGTGTGTGCGTGTGCGTGTGTACAACCCTAGTTAAGATAAATTTGTAACAGAGGTGATAGTGTCTCATCCATAATATGAATGGCATTGCTGAATAATAAAATGTTTTAATTCTGTTTGATATTGGGGCTTTGGGGCTATAGATCAGGTTTTACCACCAGTTGGTTTATTTTCTTATATTATACTCATATTTTATAAAATTTCAACTAATATTGGCAGGTATCAGGAATGTTACAAACCAGAGTGGGGTTTGGGCAGGTAACTAGGACTGAGAGAGATTGAGATGTATGGGAGAATGAAGGTATTAGAGATGATAACTGTTAATGAAATATAAGCTAGATGTGAAAAAAGAAAAATAAGACAAAAAGGCAAAATGTTATAGGGCTACTAGTTTGGAAATCTATTGAAATCAAAGAATGGCTTGAGGGAGAGTACCAGAGCAGGTCAACTTTTTGGACAGAAAGTGGTATCAGAGAAAGGGCTATTTAAAGTCATGGTTTTTAGAGTGGTGCCATATGGATGATGGTAAGGTCCATGATATGCCTGCAGGAATGAAAGGCTGAAATGAAGTGGAGGAATAAAGTAGAAGTGAGAAGATTAAGATTATGAGTGATTACAGTATCAGATGGATCAGTCATGTGAATACTGATTTTGCCAAAATGGTATTAGGAATTTGCAGGGAAAGGTAATTACTAAAGTCATCAATACAAGAGAAATGTACCCAGAAAGATAATCACACCAGATTAGAGGATGGTAAAGTTTTTTGATAAATTTGATAAATTTTTGATAAATTCATATATGTGGTTTGAAAAGGAAGCATGCATGCTTTGGGAAATGATATTGAAGAACAGGGAGGACATCTACTAAACATCTTGGTATTGAGATACATGGGATCAAAAAAAATAGCCTCCATCATGAGGGCTACAAGAACTGTAATATTATGAAATGAATATCTCAAGTTTTAATTATGGCAAAGAAAGGAAACATTCAACAAAAGATTTAGAATATGGTAGACTCATCATTCTTTGCCATAGTCAATAGACTATTTAATAAATTTATACACCTATAAACCCCTTATTCAAAGTAAATTTAAACAAAGAATTATTTAAATTTATATGTACTAAAAAATGTAGTCATAAATATTTGTAACAGTTGTCATAGACTTTTATCTCTCATAGTGATGATAATGTAGAACAATAAAATACTTTAATCCTGCTTGACATTGAAGAGCTTGAGATATGGATGACAATGCCACCAGCTGTCTTCTTTTCTTACATTTCATTTCTATTTTGTTAAAATTGAGGTAGCATTGACAGGTTATTGAGTAGGTCAGCAAGTTCTTTGTGGTTCTAATGCATAATTCTGGAGATAGACCCAGAATCTAAAGAGACTTCTCACTAAATCTCTTAGAGGAACTGCATCAATGTTAAGTTGATAATGGGGTATCATGCTACGAACTTTAAAATTTAATGTTTTAGTTTGGGACACAGAAGCAAATAGATTTGTTATTCAGTTTTTTTTTTATGTCATTTGGCCCTGGAAAGTATCTAGGAAGCAAAGAAAGTCATCAAGACAACTTTTAATGAGACTTTATATATCTAATTGATAATTGATCCTTTAATTATTTTTGATTTGTTTCTCTAAATTAAAATTCGTAAGTGTCCTCAATTAAAAAAAATTTTTTTAAATGCTTATGAGAGTGCTTTGTATATAGTCTATTCAACATACTGAGGTATGCTACTTTATGAAGCCAGTTGAAATCATGGATGGGGTTTTGCCAGAAATAGGTGTCAAGAAGAAAGTTTTCATCTCAAAACATGCATGACCTCTTCCTTTTTGTGAACAAATGTGGATTTGTGATTTGGACCCCTCAACCAGTACTTTGCAATTAGACTCAGTAGCTATGACTTAATGATGCTCACATATCTCATAGTTATTTTCAACTCTGAAATAAAAATTTTGTTTCTGTGAATAAGGCAGGTTTGGATGGATATTCAGGTGCAATCTACTTTAGCTGAAAAGCGACATCCTTTTGTGTGGCTTGCACAGAAGGTCTGTTCCATCCCTCAGGAAGAATCATGAACTAAATGAAATAAAACAAAAACTTTCCTTTTTATCATGGGTTTTTAGGAATTAGAGAAGAATAACCAAGTAATTCTATTTCATAAATGTGCCTCAAATAGGTCAAAAATTGATTCATATTCTGTATATTACTTGTCTTTCTTAAAATGTGATGGAAAAATATTTTCTACAGCACCTGTCTTACAGTTCCTGCTCCCCTAATTTTTAATCATTGTTTTTACCTGACAACCAATACTGTTGCTTGAGAAAGTGATTTGCCATTAATTCTGTTGTATTTCAGTATTAAGAGTTTGTCATTCACTGTACTTTTAATGAAAAGGATGTGGTGCATCATGACATTGTTCGATGGTTTTACAATAGTCAAGGCAAAGCAAGGACTTCAAGTAAATTAATGGCTCATGCAATAAAATACATTTCTCAGATAGTCATTATTACTGTAATGATAAGCTATAGTATTACAGTTTGAAAAACAATAGTTTTGGCTCTGACATCAGACAGATCTGAGTATATGTTCTAGTCTCATATGTTCATGGGCTTATTACCTAGTTCCACTAAGCTTCAGTTTTCTCATCTGCAAAAAGAGTATAATAATAGTTCTTAACTTATAGGGTTGCTGTGAAGTTTAAGTATAGAAATTGATTTATTCAACAATGAGAGAGTAAATTTCATTTATCAAATACTTGTGGCAAAAAACAGGCATATAAGACATTCAGCATAGACCTTTTTACATCAAAGACTTCATAAAATACCATTAATTTTTAGCCAAGGTCATGAGACTAGATGAATAAAACTAGAATCAGATTTATCATATTGTAAAGGAATTATAAATGTCATCATAAAGCTCACATTGACGTGTCCTGTACCTTCTTTCTTGGTGTTAAACCTGGAACCCCAAGTAATATCAGAATATCAGTAAGCAAACTAGAGCAAGGAGAGTTAATTAGATTAATCAACTATTTTTCATTATATCAAAGTAGCTGGAAGTACAATCTACACATTAGAATGGTCTTGTGAATGTAACTTGGTTTCCTTGTCTAAAGTTTGCTGTCTCATAGATAGTATTTAGAAGTGCACTACACTAGATAACTTCACTTTTTTAATGCTTCCATAGCTCCCAGTGTCTCTTTATGACTAGCACAGTTGTTTGTTTTTTATAAAATAGGCATATTACTTCATTCTGCTCAGTTAAGTCTAACACCACCAGGAGTAGATAGCCTGGGTTCTAGCCCCATCCAAACCACTTCTTAAATTCTATAAGATGGAAATCTTCTCTGTTCCTCAGTTTCCTTTTCTATAATTTGGGTATAATAAATGGGCTTATTTATTTTTGTAAAAATGCTTTGTTCAATAATAAAATGTATGTACAGTGTGGTTAACGTAGTACCAGGCATTCAGTGTCAGATCAAGATGGCTGCTATTCATGAAATGCAATGTTTATTAGATTCCTGATTGTTTTGAGCCATTCTGTTTCTTTCTGTTACATGTGCTCATTACTCTGAATATCATATTAAGTGCTGAATTTATAGTTCAACAGGCAGGGGCAATTATATTTCTAACTTGAAGAGATATCATAGTTTAGCCTCTAAGAGCTATGGCACTTTTCATAGAAGTGTCACTTAATCCCAGCCAGTGGTTACGAAGATCAGTAGCAATTTATTATGTGTTTTATGTATTTTTTGTCTAATTATATTAGAATATTGGCTCCATATGCCAGGAATCTTTGTTTTGTTTGTCAATATTTCTAAGAACATAGTAGGTACTCAATAGATATTAATTGAATAAATAAATGAATGAACAAGGAAAATGTCATGAAATTAGTTCCATAGGGAGAACACATTAAAATTTCATCAGCCTTGTACATAAAGAATGAATTTTATTATTTAAAAAATACCAAGCGATAGACTACTTCTCTGGGTAATATTGATGTGATGCAGTAATGATGGTTTATCCCATTTTCTACCACATGCAGTATTTTATATATGGAAAAACTAGGAACTTAGAACACTTCACTGGCTTTGTTTCATTTTTGTTTCTAGAAAAAGAATATTTGCTCCTAGATCTTTTTGGAAAGTAGTTATTTTACTTAGTGAAAAATAATTTTCATTTAAATGTGGGTCAATCTTTCAGTCTGTGGAAAGTCTGGGTGTTTCGATTAACAGTGAAAGAAAGTGTGTTAAAGTGAATTTCCTGAGTTTTAAAACAGTCACATTGAAGGTACATGTGAGAAAAGATCAGTCATAGAAGGAAGTGGTCATTTCTGATTTAATAATTCAAAAGAACAGAGTGAAAATAGATATAGGTATTTTATCTAAGTAAAAAAATTATGTGTTAAGCAAGATTTATTTTAAGAGAAAAGGATCATTCGAAATTTTGTTTTAGTTTATATTTATTTAAATATAATGACAACATCAAAAAATAGCAGTTCTGAAATAGGAAGGCTGGTCTAATAATATTTCAAATTTATTTCTATTATAGAATTAGGAGAAACAGAATAGGGGATTTATAAAAGTTTCTTAAAAAACATTGGAAAAAATTCCTGGGAAAAGTAATTAAACTAGTAAAGTGTGGTAGTAGATTTAATGTTACATACTATGTTCTTCAGAATTTTTCCAGCATTATCTTGCACCACATCTTTAAAAGACCTGCTGATGGTTACACAGAACTATTTGCTTTTAGAGCCTTATTCCTTTGAAATGCTCTCTCTTTTGTCTGAAAGAGTAAATGAAATCCTCTAATATCAAAGTTAAATATAAGTTCATTCATGTAGGTGCTAAAGAAAACCCAGGCAGAATGTACCACTCATTTCAGTTCCATGCACATTCACGCTATGTGACTATGTGTCAGGCACTGTGTTAGGGGCAGTGACTAGAAGATCTCAGTAATAGTCTGTTAGGAAGGTGTATAAGTGAGGTTTCTTTCTGGAAACGAAAGCCCTTACAGTCAATAAGTGTTTTATTCCAAATAAATGACCAACTTACTATGTCTTCTTGGACCACTACTATCCATTTTCTAGTCCTACTTTCATCTTTACTGACCTTAATGAAGCCAGATAACTAGTCTAAGCTTCTGTTTCTTGAGGATATTTTGTTGTTTGCAACCAGTTCTGGTATTAAAAAAATCTGTCAGGCACAGTACCGGAAATAGTTCTATATATTTTATGCAAAAGAAGGGATAGGGAATTGGACACCTATAAAGTCATTGGAAAGGATGGTGGAATGGACTCTAGGCTGAGCCTCCTGAAGTGATTCCCAAGAACTTGTAGAGCCCATCTGCCAGGGAGCTGTTAATTCTGCCCAGACCAGGAAGGTGGAGGATGGGCAGAATGGCCTAGAACACTTGGGTTCAGACACAGTCAGCTGTAGCCATGACCCTGAGAGGAGAAAGTTGGGACTGGGAGGCCACTGCATTCCTGGTGCAATTGCATCTCAGTTCCAGGGATTTGGTACTTGGACACAGGAACTTAAAGTCTGGGTTCTGCCTCTGCCAAAACTATATTTCAACATTTGCAAAGACAAAGACTGGACACTAGAACAGTGTTCCCTAGTAATTACTTGTTTGCCAGGAGTGAATAGTGAAAGAAGCATAAAGATTACTTTTATTTCATCTGTCTTCATATTTCACAAACATGCAGCTTAAAGGGTGGCGGGATCTAATTTGGATCCAGAAATATAGCTAAAGTCTACAAGGCAGGAAGTTACACTACAAGGGATGGGAAAGGACTATATTCATCACAAGGACCTTATATTTTGCCTGTAATATAACCAAAAATATTATGGAAGGTGGTGAAATAGAAATTGGCACAGTGTTTTATAAAAAAGGCAAAGGAAAGGCCCCTAGTGTGGCAAGGTTTCTTAGAAGAAATAAACTCTTAACTGAATCAAAAAGGAAAAGTAGAAATAGAGTTAGGCTAAGTGTGGAAAGGGCCTCCCAGAAAGATGGCACACGAAAATGTAAAACAGTATGACGCTTTCAATTTGTCTTCAGAATATGAGTAAGAAATGATAGAGGTGAGGCTGGAAAGAAACATATCCCACTTAGGAAAGTCTCCTGTATCCTGCAAAAGGAAGTTGAGCTGTATTCTGTATATAATGGAGAGCCACCATTATATACAGAGTATTTAAATTATATACAGAAATGTAAATCTAGAGTATTTACATCCAGAGTAACAAAATCAGATCTGCATTACACAGACCAGTATGGAAATGAAGTGGACAAAAGAATAAATAGTTGGTGGGTGGGAGGAAACTAGAGGCAGAAACAACAATTATTACACTCCGCGGCTTTCTAGATGAAAGGCAATGAGGTTGAAACTAAGGCATTTGTATATACACTTAACACATTGGATTTTGATTATGTGTTTATTTTTCTCTCCAAGAGTATAAAATTCCCACTGAATGAGGCAGGTCTTATTAAACTTTTTGTCCTCAGGATTTAGAAGAGTGATTGGCACATGATAATCTCACTAGTTAAGCATATTGACTTGAATTTAAGATTCCTCAAAGAAAGTATTCACCAACACCATATTAAATACGGAATTAAGACTGCATCATTTTAGGGTCTAATGAGACAACTTTTCCTTTCTTCAACAAAATCCTGGGTGGACAATAGAAAAGAAAGCTAGTAAATTGCACAGAATTGTTATAATTCTGCTTTAAATAGGATGTCAGCTAAAGTAATTATTGTAAATTAGCATAATTTAATAGATTAATATATTATCTCAATTTATTCATATTTTTCTCCTAAGGGTTCAAACTATTTTGTATGCTTACTATATCTGAGATTATCTGAGTGGCTCTATCCTGATTCATTCACTGACTGGGGGCAAGTAATTTAATCTCTGCTCTTTATTACCAAACCTGAAATTTTAAGATAATTATTTTCCTCCTTTTTCATCATAGGGGAGCACTGCAAGCTAATGAACTACTTATTACATACTGCTTGAATTTTCTCAACTGAAATGGAAACCTACATACCTACAAAATGTTCTTGTTGCACTGTAATATCAATAAATGTATTTAGCTCATATATTGAAAGTGACTGTTGTAACTGGTTCTTAGTGGAAATAATGATCTGGTCATTTCTAAAGGGATATTATCACCTGTCTTCATAGCTAAGAAAATAAAATGAATAGGACATGTGTTGCTAGGTTTTTAAGAAGCACTGTGAAAATTGACAGAATGTGAATGAAAGTAGATGGTTGGAAGGCAAATGGTAATAACCCAAGGTAAAATGTAAAGTAGAGGAATAGCCACGTTCTTAGAATATTTTCCCTACATTTTTCTATAAAAATTTGGAAACTCAGTTAAATTTTTCCATAAAATCTTTTCTATGCATCAACTCAAAATAATTTTATTCAACTTATAAGGACACCTTTGTGCTTATTTTGTAGTTATGGATTGACTCGATTAACATATTATTTGAGCTTTGTTATTTCCTAACTTAGACATAAGTTAATAGAGAAGAAATCATCAGTGTCGTTTATTCTTTCCACATCCACACATAGGATGATGTTCTACAAGTGGTGATTCATCAGGTAACATCAATTTTTAGAAAACATCTCAAAGGGTAGATCTAGGAAACAGATGAATTTTGTTTTAAAGTTATTTTTTCCTCTTCCCCTTCTCAGACACTTGGCTTTGGGCCGCTACCAAAGATCTTTCATTACTTGCTCAAGACCTCGACAATCTAGAAGCGGCATGGGCTTCTGCAAAGCACTGTAAGGAGCATCCGATTGCTTAAGTTTGAATCTGATGTCCATCATAATATCACCTTTCTGTTACAGGCAAGTTATTAACATGTCTTGAGATTTGATATCCTTACCTGTAAGGGATAATACTTGCTTTATGATTTTTAAATGTGAAGATGATAATAATTACATTATTGCTTATAGCTGCCATGATTGAACTCTTATCTGTGGTAAATACTTTATACACATTGTCTTATTTAAATATCAGAACATTAGATGAGATTGGCATCTTGTACACACGTAATGTAGATGAGAAAACTGACACTCATACATTAATTGCATTGTCTCAGTCACAGGTCTAGTAAGCATTAGATATAGAACTCTAATCTAAACTGGTTTACTCCAAAGCCCATGTGTGTAGCCACTATCCTGTATAAAATGAAAACTCTCTAAAGCAATATAAAAACACGATCTTTTTATCAACATTGACCCATGGCCCTAAGGAGTCCTTTAGCTTGCTGTACATAAAATATATGTACTGAATTTCCTTTTACATTTCTTCCCTATTCCCTATTAAATAATTTTTTGATGTATGTTTTGTTGTAAATTGAGATATAATTTCTCTACAGATAAGATCTCAGCTGGCTAATATGATTTTGTGGTTGGAAAATAAGAAATAAGATAGATCTTTCAGCACAAAATAGCACTTCTTAAAAAACAGGTTCTAATAAAAAAAAGTCTTTGTTTTGGTCAGTGGGGTTATTGTTAGAAATTCCAGGTAACATGGAAAAGAAAATAACATCATCTCATCCTGATGAAGATATTTTGAGACAATTGAAGACCAGGATGCAATTTAAATTATACCCTTTAGATAAATACTGGGGATATTGACAGCTACTGCAAGACATATTTGGCAAATAAATCTCAACATAACATAACTGTATCTTTGAAGAGCTTATAGTCAAGGGAAGAGAGAGGGAAAGCAGGAGCCAGATGTTTATAGAAATTCAAGTATTGAACAGGGTCAAGTGGCCAGGAGACCCAAATGGAGAGAGAAATTATGAGGGAAAGCTTTTGCTAAAGGATGACATTGGAGTTAAACTTTGTTGGATAAATAGTGTTTTGCCAAGGACATCATGGGAGTCCTGTATACCTGGCACGTTCGAAGGTTTTACAAGGTATCTAGTGCTTAGGAAAATGAACAGTTCTTAAGTAGGATGATTGCCCAGGAGTGTTTCCAGTATTATTTATTTCCATAAAGTTAAGAAATCTTTGAAAATAAAGAAGTGCAAGCAGAAGCTATAGACTATAACATTCACGTAAGACCATAGTACTGTCCTAAAAAGACATGAGATTTAATCATAACTTTAATTAATAAAAGTGTTAATCAAATTTGTAATTTAGAAATATCATCCGACTGCAAATTTGGATGAAAACCCTAGGAACATGGTAAATTGTGTGCTAGTTTAAGGGCTTACCATGTGCCAGATACTGTAAAAGTAGTTTATAATGGGTACTTCACTAAAAAATTATGAAATAGTGATTTTTTTTCATTTTTACAGATAAGAAAATGCAACCCATAAAAGTTAATTAACAAACGTATGGCCAAGTAGTGGTAGGTTCAGGAATCACACCCAACTCTTACACCAAAGATACACTTTTTTATCCTTTGGCTTTTGTATTTTTTATTTTTTATTTATTTTTATTTTGATATCATTAATCTACAGTTACATGTGCAACATTATGGTTACTAAACTCCCCACTTCATCAGGTCCCCCCCACTTACCCTATTACAGTCACTGTCCATCAGCGTAGTGAGATGCTATGGAATCACTACTTGTCTTCTCTGAGTTGTACAACCCTCCCTGTGCCCCCCCAACATTACGTCTGCTAATCTCTTTGGCTTTTTTAAGTCAAAGCCATTATCAAGGACTTAACAATTAAGTGAATAAACTAAATCTGCCACTTTAGGGATAGCAAAAAAAGGCAGTGCATTTGAGAGATATGAATAAAATGTGATAGAATTTCACAGTTTTCTTCACAAATAGAATTGTATAACCTCTAAAGGACAATTGCTTCAAGGAAAAAGAATAACTATCTTCAAAAATCTGTTAGAGAATAAAGTGGAATTACTTGAAAGTACTTTTATCTCAAAGATAACATTTGAAAATCTCTGGGTTTAAAAAACAAATGGAAGGCTTAAAACAATAAATTGTAACTGAACATAGAGGCAAATCTTGAACATAAATTGAAGGGTCAGGTCAGGATGTTCTTAATCAATCTGAAGTGCACTCAGGAAAAGATGTTAATAATGACTAATAAAAATGGTTACTAAGCACTTTCAAATATAAAGTACCCATACAAGGTTAACAATGATGATCACCATTATAATAATACTTTTGAATTGCCTAGCACTTCTCATCTAAGGAGTTCAGATAATTAAGGAGACATTAACACATTAATGTTGACAACATTAATGTTGGCAACATCTTGAACAGACAGTAAATGTTCAATATATGTAATGATTAATGGAATGAGCCAAACTTATATAAAACATGATGATCAGAACAATAGCTTCAGTTTTTTTATTTCTCACCATATATTTATAAATTTATACTATGTCTTAAATAACAGGAATAATTATTCATAAAGTATTGGCAATGAACACCATCCAGTTTAGTCTTTTTTCCTTAACATGGTCTTTTGTTCTTCCTCTCAACTTTACAATACAAAGATTCAAACATACGGGAAAACAAATGAATAAAGTAATACACTTCTGTATATTACCTCTTTATTTTGTAACAATTAACATTCTCTTTATCTCTCTCGCTTTTCTACCTTTGCTGATTCATTAGGAAGTAATTGCAGACATCAAAAACTTGCACTCCCCAATATTTCAGCACATATATCTCCAAAATAAGAACAATGTTTAACATAACCACACTTTATCATACATACAGAAATTAATAATTCCTTAATATGAATATTCAATTTTCTTTAACTGTTTCAATAATGGCATATATAGAGTTATGTGAACCAGTACCCATTGGGTTTCATTCATTGCATTCAGTTGTATTTCACCTAATTTTTCTTTAATTATGACACTGACCACTTGAAAAAAAGTAGGACTAACATGGCTACAATGTTCCACATTCTGGATATGTCTTATTGCTTCCTCATGATAGCATTTAACTTGTTTCTCTACTATGTTTTCTCTGAAAGAAATCACATCTAAAGTTTTGATTAGATTCAGGTTAAATATTTTTTTCCAAAGTACCTATAGTTGTGCCATGTACTAAATCAGCAGGCATACATTTCAGGTTGCCTCACTGTAATTGAAACAAATTTTTATCACTTGGGTACTGCCTGAATATCTCATTGTCTATCATTTACATAACACATCTATTAATGCTTTCTGCCTCAAAAGGCAACTAAGGCCTTAATTGTTTTTTGTACACCAATTTTCAGAGAAGGAATTATAATAGTCATTGATAGTGGGGGCGAATGGCTTTTACTTTCTCTTTTTCCAAATATCACTATAGATGCATATACTGATGTTTATGTAATATTTTATAGGTAATTGATATATATGTTTTTTTGTTTTGATGCTCAAATTGTCTTATATGTAACTGTTAAAAAATCCATCCCAACTGGTTCATATTTCTTTTGATCTTCCCCTTAGTCCCTGAATGCTTCCTTGCTTTGGCACTACAGAGAATCATAGGTTTACCCTGTGCTTTTCCTGATCCAGTCTTGGAATCAATCATTTCTTCAATAAGTCATACAACATATAATATATGCCTTTTTGCATAAGAAAGGAGATAAACAGGAATTTTACATGTGTCTTCTTCTTTGTGCAAAAAAACCTGTAAAGAAAACTAAAAATGAAATAATAAAAACAGTTTTATAGAAAGATGGGAAATGTGATATGAGGTATAGTCATGGGAGCAAGACTTTTCTAAGTAAATATCTTTATAAAGTCTTTTATGTATCTAAAAAATGAAGTTAACTAAAGAGCGAAAGAAGAGCAAACCTAAAATTGCAAACAAGTGAAAAGATTTGAATTTAACTCTGTATCATTCTGGTAACATAACTGCCTGAAAACATACTTTACAAATTTTTCATTTTTTACAAATTATTTGACACTCCTCCTTTCAAAAGGTAGAGTCTAATTTCCTCCCTTTTGAAAATGGGCTTGTCTTAGCAACTTACTTCTAATGAATAGAATACTGAGGAAGAGGATAAACCATAAGAATTGTCACAGCCTCAGTCTGATTCTCAGGACACCCATCACAGAGTTCTGAGCCATCACATAAGAAGTTTCAGCTACCATATTCTGGCCACCATGCTCTGAAAAAATGACTCCACAAATGCAAAGACCATGTGTAGGTAGGTGTCTTAGCTAATCAACCTCCAGAAATGAGAGTGATTAGGTCTTCATAAAAATTTAGCACCCAGCTGTCCTTTGAGTTAACTTAGTTATGCTGCATGGAAAAGAGACAGAAGATTTATGGGTTAAGGGTGACTTGTAATACAACAATAGCTAACTAACCATAAATAATAAAACAGAGAAAATAATTATTTAATGTGACTCTTGTATGCAGAATTCTGAATGTATTGGGAAGGACATATTCTAAGAACAATAAGAACATGAAGAAACCTTAAACATCACTTTATGAATTAATATTGAAACATATTAACTAAACAATTTTATTTTAGAGGAAATAGTCTTTTGTATAAGAATAAAGAGATGTATAATACTTTAAATATAAGACCTTAAATGTAAATTGTAATATTACATTTGAATTGGACATAAGAATATGAACCTATTTTATGTATACATACCCATAAAAATACACACACATGCTCACACACACTTTCTAGAGCTACTAAGATCGAGGAACAATGATTTCCCAGATGTAATGAGTACACTTACGCAGAAATTATATTTTAAGTAGAATTTCCCTCAAACTCTGTGCCTAATCCACTCAAGCTATTTGTTTCTGGACATAATAAAAGCATAAGCTGGGCGCTTTCTACTTCCCATTAAATTGTCACTGACTCTTCATTTTGCTCCTACTCAGGTCCTTGTATTCTAACTTATTTCTGGTCTGCCTGGCTTCAGATTATATCCAGCTGCATTTGTTGCCTTTGGACTTGACTATGCAACATGATTCCTTTTTTATGACTGATGTTTCCTAGTGCCTATGCTTGCTATTGGATGTTACATGAGACGCATATGCTATGCCTAGTGATTCTAAGATATGAAGACATAGGCATTTTCTTTCTTTATTTTGCCTACTTTATGTCTCATGATCTTGCTCTACTGACCAAAACTGATTGAATTAACAGTGGTAATGTGATAAATGGAACCATCTGCTGGTTTGGTGTAACAAGTCCAGTAGCTTATAAGGGAACTGGTATGAACTGGTATAACTACCTATTAGAAGTAATTCTGTAAAGTGCTATTGTAAGAAACTTAGACCTTAGGCACAACAAAAGAGCACAGGCAATGCAGAAGTTGAGAAAACCCAAAGTTGAAGGAGAGGAAGTACACAGGAAAGCAGACAAAGAAAAAATCAGAGAGTATTAGGACCTAGGTCATGAAGTCACTAGAGTAGTAAGCACTCTGTGTCCACATGACAAATGGACTGGGTCACCAGAGCCACAGCTGAGTTAGTGAAATTACTGCTAAGCCATTACCATTGTTGTGGATTCCAAAAAGCAATGTTTGACTCCATATACTTTCTTTGTTTCCTTACATTTTTGTCTCTATCTAGTAATAAAGTATATCTGAATATACTTTTTTCCTTGTGACTTGAAACATACAAATCAAAACAGATTCTCCAATATTCTCCACTTTAGCTTACTTTCAGCTGCTGTAAGTATTTTATGCTGCCTGATCCAGAACTGAAAACCTGTTTATCAATCTCCCTAACTCTGGCCCTCCAATAGAAGAGACATGATACTTTTATTTATTGTTTATTGAGGAGTTAATTATATTCCAGGAGCTTTGCTCTGGGGAGGATATAATCCATGTCTAAAGGAAGCAATTAAATTGAGGTAATTAATAGCATAATCTGTGTGCCATAATAAATAATGAATTTATGGCTCTTGACATCAACAAAAAGGTAAAAACACCCTGCTTGAGTCAAGAGATGGTTAATAGAAACCATAACATTTATGCTTGATCTAAAGTAAATAGGAAGCAAATAAGGAAAAAAGAGTTTGGGAAAGGTATATTCAGAGTTACTGAGTTATAAAAGTGGCATATTATCGTTGAAGAGTGATGGAAAACAGGATAGCGTATGCAGTTCATGTAAAGAAGTAATGATACTGAGAAAAATTGAGGTATCAAGTTGCTTTAATTTGACTGGACGATACAGCTATGTTACAAAAAAAACCCCTAATCTCTTCAGTCTTTTTTCTTCTTAAAACTTTCTGCCTTTATTTTAAAATCATGGATAAATATCATGATCACTGTAACACATCTGAAAGAAGGGTACAAGTAAAAAGTGAAATTCTACTTCTCCCCATGCACAGCTTAGTAAACACACACATTTAAAAATTTGAGCTTATAATAGACTTTAGTATATTTTGGGTATCTTTGTATGACAATTCTGTGGCAGCATAATGCCACATAACTTATTAAACAGTTTCCTTATTGTTAGATGTCATCTCTATCAAAAGGAATTTGAGCATTAGTCCCAAAATGACTAGAAGTCAACATTTAACTCTATTAGAACTTTAAAAATTTGTAACCAGATATGAGGTCACTTTTACAAGAGCTACTTTGTGAAGTGTTTTAAAGTACTTGCTACTCAATACTGGCTATGTATTTAGCCAAAAATATGTCAACTTATTTTCTGTAATTAAAATCAAATGAACTAGTTGACGTGAGTAGATATATTTTCATGTTTATATTAAGAATGTTTATTTTGAACATTATGTCTTATGACCTCTTATAGACCTGATTCCAGTTGACTATATCTCAAGTAATACTTTAATGGTTTTGATTAAAAATCTCAAATAATACAGATAAATATATTGTCAAATATGACCTTCTATGCCTTGAGGTTTTGGATGGACATTCCAAAGAGGAGTGGGGGTTAAATGTTCTCGCAGGCTAAAGAGAAGTCCCAGATAATCTATCCAGATCTGAGTGATCCTCAACTACTTCTGAGACCTGTAGCCCTGCAGCTACCTCCAGGTTATACAAGGAGACAAAGAATAATCGGGAAGAAAGCTTTGTCATGAGAATTTCTTTGAGGAGTTTGGTTGGAATGTATGAGTTTGGGGACGTGTATCCATTTTTTCCACTCCCCAATCTGGCCTTTATCTCAAAGCAAATGGGGCAAGAGTTGTTAAAGACATAGAGTATATTATACTTGTTCTCTGGAATTCAGAAGCAGCAGCATAGAACTGAACCTGGACTCTTACTAGAAAAGCATAAAGGCCAGGTATAGTTGGAACTGCTCCTAATGGGAGAAGAAGAAGGAAGGACTGAACTTCAGGAGTCTGGCAGAAAAAACGTTGAGAATATGGCAAAGCAAATGTTGTGGAAGTGCTTGGGTGTTTGGGAATAGACCCTACTATATAATTTCAGGCCT
The DNA here is from genome assembly GCA_032199065.1 of Smutsia gigantea. NCBI lineage: Eukaryota > Metazoa > Chordata > Mammalia > Pholidota > Manidae > Smutsia > Smutsia gigantea. The sequence continues at coordinate 134,083 of JAVSCE010007229.1, forward strand.
GCCAGAGCAAAGCTGGTGCTCTAAGGAGGAACAGTGAGAGGATCATCGACAATCAGTTGGATAATTGTGCCAGAGAGTGGTGCAAGAAAATTTTTGATAGTTGTCTGTGAAGAATCCAAGAAGTGTGGCTTGAGAGTAAGAGCTGTAGCAGTTAAGAATTAATTTCGAGGCAGTAAACTTCAGAAAAAAGGTTTGTTGAACCTACCTCCTTTGTTGGAAAAAATTATTATAAATCTGACATAATTAAGGTAGTATCAAATGGAATGGAATAAAACTCAGAAAAGAACAGCAAAACAATAAATAATGAGTTCGACTACATTAAAAATAAACATTTTTGTTCATAAAAAGATGCCATAAAGAAAAGGAAAAGATGTCAAAAACAAATCACTGAATGGGCAAATATTCACAATACATACTACTGACAAGAATCTCACAGGATTACTATGCATTAATGAGAAAAAGAAAGTCCAGCAGAAAAATGATAGAATATTTCTACAAGCACTTGAATAAAAAGGAACTCCAAATGGTTTATAAACATATCAAATGATATCTGTTTTCATTAATAACCAGGAAAACACACACTGATGATCAGGAAAGTACACATTGAAAGCGTAAGATAAATTGCCCACTCACTAGATCTACAAAAGTTAAAAAAAAAATCTAATGATACTGTTGAGAATATGGCAAAATGGGAATTCTCATACCGTGGTGGGAATATACAATGTTATAACCATTTTGGAAAGCTTATTCGGCATTATTTAGTAAAGTTGAATGTAAATAAACCACATCATTCAATGATTCCTTCCCTGGATAGGGAAACTTTTCACCATGTACCGGAAATCAGGCACAAGAAGTTTATAGCCACTTTGCTTATATTTGTTCCAAGCCAGAAACACTAGCTGATCAACAGAATGAAATAAAATGAACTATATTTTTAATATGACATAGAATACAGCAGTGATAATAAACTACTCATTAAAACATGTATGAATCTCATAAAAATAATGTAGAAAAAAATAGCATGAAAAGATTATCTATGTTGTGATGATGTTTATATAAAAACACTAAGCAAAACTATATTGTTTAGAACACACAGTCATTAACATATTAAAAAAACAATTAAGGAAACATTACTGCTAGGCCAAGATAGTGGTTACCCACGTGGGGAGGAAGAATGTTGTTCCTGACATTGCTGTTTTTTTACATGAGCATTCCCATTAAAGTTTTCTTTAACCTTACATATATATATTTATATACTTTTTTGCATATATATTACAGTTAAAATACACTACAGTTAAAAATAGTTAAAAACTTGTCGTAAACCTGGTGTTCTCAAGTTGGTAAGCAAAGCCCATTTCCTCCTCCTTCTGGTTAATAACTATGCTTCATCTCCCAGATTTGTTTGCAGTTTAGGATGGTTGGGAAACGGCATTCTAGCAAGCAGGAGAGAGGAGGTGCTGGTCAGGACTCCACAGCTCGATGCACGACTATTTCCTATATGTGGTCCTCCGTGCTTTTTCTTTCTTTCAGCAGTTGTAATGGAGCAAAACCTAGCAAGATCTTCAAAGACACCATTTGACATTGGGAAAGCCACTAGCATTCTGAATGATCCTATATGATTTTATGGAAGCAGGAAATACGTGTTATTTTGTTTGAACCTTTAAATATTTTAACCTGCTATAAGTAGTAATACACATGATATTTCAAAATTCTCATAAAATTAGAAGGAAAAACACAGAGACTTTATGTTTGCATAAAACACTCGTAACATTTAATTTTTATGGACACTAAAGTAATTATTTATCTTGTGATTTGATAGTAAATAAAGGCAAGTCTCTGGGTATCTTAAAAATTTTTTATCTGTAATTCAGGATGAATGAAACAAGGTTAAATCTATAATTGGTAAAGAAGCAATAGTCAGACAAATTACCTACAATAGGGAGAAGTTTGGTCATTTTGTAATTTTAACAATGTTTATGTTTCTTATTATGTTCAGACATGATTACACATTTAAACTGCTTTTGTCCTGATCCATCATGGTCACAGAGGGGACTTGTCTGATGAACTGTGAAACTGTTTATGTTAAACAAGGAAACACCACCTAATTCTCCCTGAATGAGCTTTGTTAGCTGTGTCTTATGAGTAATTTGTTCATTTTACCTGAATTGTCAAATTTATTGTCATAAAATTGTTCATACCAATCCTCATTGTCCATTTAATATCTGTAACATTGGTAGTGATAACCTCTCATTCCTGTTATTATCTGTGTCATTGCACATTATTTCTGGATTAATATGGCTGGAGTTTATCAATTTTATTGTTCTGAAAGAACAAGATTTTGGTTTCACTGGTTTTCCTTACTGTTTTCTGTGTTCTGTGTCATTGATTTCTGTTCTTACTCCTATTATTTCTTTCATTCTGATTACTTTGGGTTTAATTTGCTCTTCTTTTTCTAGTTTCTCAAGTTGCACCAAAGTTACTGATCTTTCTTCTTTTCTAATATGTGTATTTAATGCTACAAATTTCTCTACATATGATGCCTTAGCTGCATACTCTAAATTTTGATATGTGTTTTCATTTTCATTCAGCTCTAATATTTTTAATGTACATTTTCAGTTATTTTTAGACTCATGGGTTATATAGAAATTTTAGATTTTCCAAACATTAAGGTATTTCCTATGTCTTTCTTTTTACCATTTGTAATTTAATTCCATTGTTTCCAGAAAACATACTTCACAAAACTCAAACCATTTTCAATTTATGGAGGCTTGTTTTATGGCCCAGAATAGATATTTTGGCAAATGTTTGATTGCATGAAAAGAATGTGTATTCTGCCATTGTTAGGTGATGTGTACTGAATTTCTTTTTGTCCTATTAATTACCGAGGCAAATGTATTGAAAGCTCTGACTATAATTGCACATCTTCAGTTTTTGCTTTATGTGTTTTGAAACTGTTATTAGGACCTAAACATTCAGAATTATTATGTTCATATTTTGTGATTACAGAATGACTTTCCTTATCCATGATGATATCCTGAAACCTCTTTTTTTTCTAATATTAATATAGCCACTATAGGATATATTTGTGATTAGCATTAGCACGGTATACTTTTTCCATCCTTTTACTTTTAACTTAATTAGGTCTTTATATTTATAGTGAGGTTTCTTTAGGCAGCATATAGTTGAGTCTTTTTGTAAATCCAATATGTGTTTAGATAATGTACATGACATGTGATTATTGATAGAGTTATAACTACATCTACAATCTTGCTATTTGGTTTTTTTTTGTTCCTATCTGTTCTTTTTTCTCATTCCTTCATTTTCTTCCTTCTTTTTTGATTATTTCATTAATGATTCCATTTTATCTCCTTTCCAGCATGCTACATAAAACACTGTTTTGCTCATTTCGTAGATGTTTTAAAGTTTACACTAGGCAACTTTAATTTATCACAATTTTCCTTCAAGTGATAATACATGATTTTTTGTATTGTGAAGTAAGTGACAATATACTTTCATTTTCCCCTTCCAGGCCATTGTACTATTTTTGTCATATGTTATATTTTCCTTGCACATATGTTAGAAACTCTGCAACTCATTTTTATTATTTTTCTTTAAGTAATTATCTTTTAAATACAATTAATATGAAACAAAGTTTTTTTATATTTATTGATGTCATTTCTAGTTCTGGTAATCCTGATGCTTTACGTACATCATATATATTTAGTACAGGTTTGTTGGTGATGAAGTCTGTCAGGGCTCTCATGCTGAAAAACTCTTTATTTTGCCTTCATTTTGTAAGATATTTCACTGAGTATGGAACTGATAGTTTAGTTTTCTTCGAGTACTTTCAAAATGTTGTTCCTTTGGATTGTCATCTAGATTGCATTGTTCTGGCAAAAAAAAAATGTTGATATCGTTATCTTTATTCTTATGTTTGTAGTACATCTTTCCTCTTCCCACCCTTGGTTATTTTTAAGATTTTCTTTTTATCACTGGTTTTAGGCAACTTTATTATAATATGATTGCTGCAGGTTTTTTTTTCTTTCTTCTGCTTGGTGTTCAGCTAATTGGTTCTGCAGATTTTCAACATCTTTGGAAATTGTTGGACCATTATTTCTTCAAACTGTTTTATTACCCTCTCCCTCTCCTATAGTTTAGGGATTCCAACTCCATGCATATTATTAGACTTTTAAAGTTTTTTTTTACAGATTACTAATGTTCTGTCATTTCCTTTCAGACAATATTTCTGTGCATTTTTTTTGACAGTTTCTAGTGTTATCACTTCTAGTTTACTTATCTTTTCTTCTGCAATACATATTCTGCCATTAATCCCATCCAGTTTATTTTTTATTTCATACTCTACACTTCTCATGTCTAGCATTTTAATTAGGAGATTTTTAATACCTTTCCTGTCTCTGTTTAAAATATTCAGTTTTTCCTCTACTTTTTTTGAATGTGTGGAAATCAGTTGTAATAATGATTTTAATGTCTCCACCTGCTAATTATATCAAATGTTACAATTCCAGAGCAGTTTAGATGTACTGATTTTTTTCCTACTCATTATGACTTATATTTTCTAGCTTCTTTGCACATCTAGCAATTTTAATTGCGAATCTTACCTACTGTACTATAAATATTCTTGAGATAAGTTCTGGGACCTGGTAATGTTAATTGGAAATACTTTGATTCTTTTGGGTCTTTATCTATGATTGCTAGTTGTATCAGAGCAGCCTCTAGTCTAAGCTAATTTTTCCCATTACTGAGGCAAAAACATCCTATATATTCCACTCAGTGCCCCATAAATTATAAGATTCTTCTATTTTGGTGTGTGGAAACAGGAACTATTAGGATCCATGTGTGAGCTCCAAAGTTTTCCCTTCTAATCCTTTTAGATGATAAAATTTTCCTGTATTTCCCTCACATAGGTGAAATGACCGTATTCAGCTGAAACCTCAAGGGCAATTCTGTTCTGTTCTCTGCAGTTCTCTCTCTCCCAGTTTTGGCTTACCTAGCATTTTTCCCTGTGTACTCTATTTTCTTTGGCCTCCCTAGATTCCCATATTCATCTTTGTAAACTTCCGGACTCTGTCTGGCTTCTTCTTCCTTGCACTGTGTCCTGAAACTCACTAAGGCACTAAGTTGAGACAGTCGAAGGGCTCACTGCATTTTTTCCCCCTTCTTCCAGGGGTTCATTGTGGTCTGTTGTGTTATTTTCAATATCTTAAAAATCATCATTCCATATTTTGTTTTTGGTCTCTTCATTGTTTTAGGTGAGAGATTAAGTCTGGTTTCTGTTACTCCATCTTGGCCAAAAGCCAAATAGTTATATATTCTTAATTGCCTGTAAGTTGTAAATGCTTTTACTCATGGGATCCTTAGGAAATTAATACTTCAAGTTATTTACCTGTTCAAGGGATGATAACAGTAGCAGTTAAATTTTTGTATGTCTAATGTACAACTGTATTCAAGCATAGGAACATCAGTCCCTTCAGGTTCTGATGGTCCCATACTTGGAAGATCACACGGTCCATTCTAAGAAAAACCATTTGCCTCTGATATGCAGGAAGGCTAGGTCATCTTTTACAGACTTTAGCTCATTTGGGACAATGCTCAGGGGTTTGTTGCTGCAGTTAGGTACCAGCACTGTGCTGTGGTCTGCCACCCTACCTTTCCCATGCCCACAGCTTGAGTTCTCACATGGACTTTCCTTCTATTTCATCTTTTAAAAAGTTCTTTGAAAATAAATCTACAGGTCTTTGCAAAACATTGGTTCTTTTTAAATATGAAAACATTTAAATCAGTCATTTTTAAGTAACTAATTTTACCAAAAAGTTTGGGCTTTTTCATATTCTTACTCTTATACTTTCAGCTCAGAAGTTAGAGAAGCATGACCTCAAGTCAAACCAAAGAATAGATGTTCTTTTTATGAAGCTTGTAGCCTTCTGAGAGAATCTGAGTTTATTGCCAACCTCTCCCTTTAATTTTAGTTGGTCCATTCCATTAAGGTTAAATTCTTTCCTAAAAATGTCTAAAACACAGAAGTCAGTAATTTTTCATTTTCATGAAATTATGTGATTACCCAGTCAGTATATTTTGGATCACCTGAAAATGAAGTTTGTAAAAAATAAATAAATAAATTAGACATTTGGATCAAACATGTAGATACTCTACTAGTCCAAATCAAAGTCATGTACATTCATCTTTAAGGAAATTCACAAAGAAGATTAATTTTTTTCTGTGGGTGTTTTAGTGTATTTATTCATGACAGTTTTATATCTCAATTACATACTTTTAATTTTCTACTTGGAAAATGCCTATTCTGAATAAAAAATTATTTTCAAGATACTGTCCTCTAAATACTATATTGAAAAAATCCAATTAACTTATTCAAATTACAGTGCTCCAAGGTCATTCTTCTTTTTTAGGGAAGACTACAAAAAACATTAATGAATACTTACAAATGAAAACATAGTTGCACAGTTAATTTTTTCTGTTGATTTATCTCCCTTACCAGCCCAAAAGTTTATTCTATTTCCCTACTTCTGAAATTAGTCACTAATATTAGTGTTTCTCAGCACTTTTTTATCTCTTAAGACCTAAAGCTTGACTATTATTAGAGAATATATCTAGAAGAAAACAAACATCAAAACTGCAGTATTTCAAGAATTTTCCCTTCGCAAGCTTCACTATCTTAAGTGTCAGTATTGACCACTTTGTGTTTCTATCAGTTAAACTTCTAAGCCAGTGATTTACAGTTTCAGTTACTACTTAAAAGCATTGATGCTTTTAATGGGTTGTTTTAAAATTAAGACAAAAATTAATATTGACTATGACAATTATTCAATAATAAAATGTTTGTGTATTTATATCATACATCATTTTTTAAGCCAGTCTGTTGGGGGAAAAATATAGTAGAGGAAAGATTTTAAGTCCTAGGAATCCCTTGGATTCTTTTAATGTTGAAGGTCTAAATGCACAGAGTATTTTAATGAAAGCTAATTTATTATAAGAAACATGGAAAATGAGGTCTTGCAGGGACTGGAATATCATTCATGTAATAAAAGTAAAGAATACAACAACACGGCCAAAGGTAGATACATGGGCAAAATTTTGGTGTATAAATTCACTTTTAATTTTTATATAGAATTTAAATGACCAAAACATGAAAATATGTATGCCAATGGGTATACAATATATAAAAATATAATTTATGACATCAATAACATAAATTAGGGGGTGTAACTATAAGAAATAGAGTTTTTGTGCGTGATTGAAGTTACCAGTTTATTATAGTGGTATGTTTTATGTAATTGCAATGGTAACCACAAAGAAACACCTACACATTATGCACAAAAGGAAATGAGAAGGAACTCAAAGCTTGTCATTACAAGAGTCAAGGAAACACAAAAGAAGGAAGAAAGGAAATGAATATCAAAAAGCTCTAAGTCATAAAAAAAACAAATAGCCAAATGGCAATAGCAGGCACTCCTTATTGGTTAATTCTTCAAATATAAATAATTAAACTCCCATTCAAAAGCCACCAATTGCTGAATGGATAAAAAAAGAGGATCCGATGATGCTATCTATAAGAGGTTCATCTTAGATCTAAGAATAAAAATAGATTGAAGGTGAAAGAATGGAAGAAAATGAGAGCAGGGGTAGCTACATTAATATCAGACAAAACAGGCTTTAAGTAAAAAACTATTACAAAAGACAAAGAATATAACCACTGTATAATGATATGAGTCAATTCACCAAGAAGATAAAATAATTATAAATATGTTTGTGCTAAACATTAGAGGCTGTAACTATATGGAACATATTGGAGAGAATTAAAGGGACATAGACATAGATACAAGCATCCACACAGTTAGTAGACTTCAATATTTTCAATAATGGACAGAACAACCACACAGAATTCAATAAAGAAATAGAGGACTTGAACAATAATCCACACAATAAGATCAGAATATTTATTCTCTTCAAGTGAACATGAAACATTCTGTAGGGTAGACCACATGTTAGCCCACAAAACAAGTCTTAACAAATTTTAAAAGTTTACAAGTTATACTAACTATCCTTCAAGCTCTACTACATGGCTACAGTAATCTAAATAGTTTGATACTGGCACAAGAACAGACCCATAGGTCAATGAACAGAATAGAGAGCCCAAATATAAACCCATGCATATATGATCAATTAATATACAATAAAGGAGCCATGAATATACTGTGGGGAAAAGACAGCCTCTTCAACAACTGGTATTGGGAAAACTAGATAGCTACATGTAAGAGAATGAAACTGGATTATTGTCTAACTCCCTACACAAAAGTAAATTCAAAATGGGTCAAAGACCTGAATGTATGTCATGAAACCATAAAACTCTTAGAAGAAAATATAGGCAAAAATCTCTTGAACATAACCATGAGCAATTTTTCCTGAATATATCCCCTTGGGCAAGGGAAACAAAATAAAAAGTGAATATATTATGAATATAAAAAAATTCATAAATAATTTATATGATTAGGGTTTAACATCCAAAATAAATAAAGAATGCATACACCTCAACACCAAAAAAACCAAATAATCCAATTAAAAATGGGCAGAGGACATGAACAGACATTTCTCCAAAGAAGAAATATGGATGGCCAACAGGCACATGAAAGATGCTCCACAAAACTAATCAACAGGGAAATGTGAATTAAAGCCACAGTGAGGTATTACCTCACACCAGTTAGAATGGCTACTACCCAAAATACAAGAAGTAACAACTGCTGGAGAGAATGAGGAGAAATGGGAACCCTTCTACACTGTTGGTGGGAATTTAAATTAGTTCAATCATTGTGGAAAGCAGTATGGAATTTCCTCAAAAAACTAAAAATAGTAGTACTATTTGATCCAGTAATTCCAATTCTAAGAATTTACCCAAAGAAAACAAAATCCCTGATTCAAAAAGATACATGCACTCCTATGTTTATGCTGAACTATTTGCAATAGCCGAGATATGAAACAACCTAAGAGTCCATAATCGATGAATGGATAAAGAAGAGATGGTACATATACACAATGGAATATTATTCAGTCATAAAAAGAAAAGAATCCTGCCATTTGCAACAACATGGATGGATCTAGAGGATATTATGCTCAGCCAGGCAGAGAAAGACAAATACCATATGAATTCACTTATTTGTGGAATATTAAAAACAAAGCAAAACAGAAGGAACAAAACAGCATTGAACTCATAGACAATGAGAAGTGATTAGTGGCTATCAAGGGGGAGGGGTTGGTGAGGGTTGGGTGATAGTGTGAGGGGGATAAAGGGGCACAATAATTCACAATCACAATATAAGTTGGTCACAGGAATGGTAGTATAGCATGGAGAATATAGTCAATTATTCTGTAACATCTTTCTACATTCATAGTAACCACATAAGAGAGGACAAGGATTTAATAATATGAGTAACTGTTGAACCACTGCTTTGTATATTTGAAACCAATATAAGATTGTATATCAATGACACTTCAAAAAAGGAAAAAACAAAAGAAACAAGCCAATCACAAAAACACAAATACTACATATGATCCCAACTCTAAGAGACTCTAAATTAGTCAAATTCCTAAAAACCGGAAGTAGAATAGTGGTTGCCAGAGCATGCAGAGATTGGGAAAAGGGCAATTGTTGTTTAATGAATATATCACTTCAGTTTTGTAAGATAAAAACGTTTTAGAAATATTTTGCAAGAATGTTAGTATTGCTGAACTGAACTGAATGTTAAGAATGGTTAAGATGATAAATTTTGTTGTGTGTTTTTCACCAGAATAAAAAAGGCTTTAATTTATTAATTCTAATTTAGAGAGATATTTCATGTCATTAATTTATACTTTTAGCTATACCATTTCTTTCAAATAGCTGTACCATTCCTTTAATACTAATTTGTGTTTAACTTAATGTTTTCCTCTGGCCTCTTGAATTGAAAACTTACCTCATGAACTTTGGATATATTTTATTTTTTAATATGTTCTTTTAAAGCTATGCATTTTCATTTTAGTATCAGTTTATCCCAAGTTGCATAGCTTGGTATATAGTACTTTAATTGTATATCATTTGTAAGTTTATAAGTTTCACTCTTTGAATGTTAAACCAAAATGTTGCTTTGAAATATAGTCAAACATTTATTGATACAATTAATTTCTAATATATTCTGGTTAGTAAAAATGGTATGATATGTTTTTAGTAATATCTTGAGCTACGGCTTTTTCCATGCAAATTTGTAACTATTGTGCTTTTTTCTTTTGACATAAAAATCTATATATTTCAATGACAGCAAGTTATTGTTTCATTTATATCTTATGTATAAGTACCTATGATTTACCTCATCAGTTGATTTATGAGAGAGTTATGTTAAAATCTCCCAGTATACTTACAGCTTTATCAATTTGTCCTTTCATTTACAGAAGTGAATTGGTGTATCTCAAAATTACATTACTAGTTACATAAAGATTGATGACTATTTGTTCCACCTTGGGGAGGAGGGTTTTTTCTTGATCCATTTGAAAGTTGGTCCTCCCTTCCTGTTTATGCTTTTTATATTTAATTCTGTTTTGTCATCATTAATATTGTCTTAGCTACTTTCATTTATGTTATTTCTGTGAATTAGTGCTAGGCAAGGAAAAAATTGTATATGCTCTGTCATATTTATCCAAAAGCCCTAATAAAGTTTATGTATAATTCAGACTTTAAATGTGAGTAGTTCCAAAGAAAGATCTTTTGTTTGATGATTTTAGTCTGAGAAGAAAGATGCAAACTTGAGGAGCTGAGAAAAAGCTAAACAGGAAGAGAGCAGGATGGGATCATCACAGTGGGAAATCATGAGTGAGGAAAATATTCATTAATATGTTTTCATTGATAACATAGGCAACAGAAGAGAGTCATAGGGGAGAATAGGTATTTAAAAAATATTTTAGAACATTTGGATATTTGATGTTTGATATCATTTTCTCTTTCTTCTCTTACAAAATGATTAGTAATATCTGTATTCTTATCAGTGTTTTAAATGTCCATATGTGTATATTTATTTTGATGATAAACTGAGATTGTCCTCCACGTTGAAACAGAAATTATGGAGACCTAGTCTTATTTGAGTTACAGAAATATTTGGGGTACAGTGTTTGATTTTTTATGTACATCTTTATCCTTAAAACTCCATGTCTGCTGGAAAAATTCGATTTGAAATCTCAGGTCAAAATTAAAGCAAATATGATTTTCATTCTCTACCATCTAATTCTTACTAAATCTTCCATTTAAATATTCACTTTAGAGTCTTTAAGTATAGTCTTCAGTGTCTAAGTATCACCAGTAGTCTAAGGTGACACCAATCATTCTGACAGACAAATGATGTATTGATTCTTTTATATATAATAATGCTGGCCTGAATTTTAGAGTGTGAGCCAAATGATATAATGTGCATAGACCTCATTTATAGATTGTATTCTAGATCCCCATTTTCTGTTTGAAACTTAAAATCATCTGTGCTGAGATAGAGGGAATATTATTTTCACTTTAAGATGAGGTAACTGAGTGCAGAGTTATTAAGCATTTTACCTAAAGTTACCTACTTGCTATACAGTGAAACCAGATCTCAAACTAAATTTTTCTAACACTCAGACTTCTTTGTTCAGTAACATAATCATTTCCTTGATCAATTTACTATAAAAATGAGTTGAAAGATTCTAACATTTGTAAAAACATCAGCACATATAGTGATAACTATGTAGGAAACCAAAAATTATAATACAGATGGTGCATTTTGAAGATTAAAGCTGCTTCTTTTGATTCTAACATGTATGACTTTATGTGGACTTATAACTTTAGTTTAAAAGTGAAGTGATTTCCATGGTCATGAAATGACCTTTGCTTTCATCCTCCTATGGCATTATGTGTGTGTCGCTTGCAAGAGAGTGCTCACAAAACAACATAATTAAATCACTTAGAACAAATACTCTACAAACAGCCTATGAAAATGATAATGACTATTCCTAATTAGCTGATCATAGAGCTATAATTACCCTTGGAAAAATTAGGCCATGAGTGCAAAAGTAAGAAAAGTCATGAAGTGTTTCACACAGTTTTTTTTTTATGCAGTATATTCAGCAAAGACAGGTAGAATAGGTTTAATTTGCCCCCATTATCTCCTTGCATAAAGAAAATCAGAATTTCCACAAATGAATCTGAGAAGTTTAGCTGAAAGCTTTATTTCAGACCAGCTTTCTTGATGGCGAAGTACTATTTATCATTGTTAGTTTTGACCCGACTTATTTTAATCATGGTGTATTTCACATGGAAGATTTTCATTATTACCTTTGAAAGAGCACTTATCTATTGTTTAAAAAAGGCAAATGGAGCTCTGAAATCTAAGATAGTGGTTTTGGGTGAGTCCAACGGTAACATTGGGTAGAAAATCCTGGAGCAAAATACCTTTGAAGCCAAAATCAGTCAAAGGGAGAAATAAAGTATATGAAACTCATTTATTTATTTTCTATTTTATTAAAGTATCATTGATATACAATCTTTTTAAAAATTTTGGTATCATTAATGTACAATTACATGAGCAACATTATGTTTACTAGACTCCGCCCATTGTCACATACCCCATTACAGTCACTGTCCATCAGCGTAGTAAGATGCTATGGAATCACTACTTGTCTTCTCTGAGTTGTACAGCCCTCCACGTGCCCCCCCCAACATTACGTCTGCTAATCTTAATGCCCCTTTTCCCCCCTTTTCCCTCCCTTCCCACCCATCTTCCCCAGTTCCTTTCCCTTTGGTAACTATTAATCCGTTCTTGGGTTCTGTGAGTCTGCTAATGTTGTGTTTCTTCAGTTTTTTTCTTTGTTCTTATACTCCACAGATGAGTGAAATCATTTGATACTTGTCTTTCTCTGCCTGGCTTATTCACTGAGCATAATACCCTCTAGCTCCATCCATGTTGTTGCAAATGGTAGGATTTGTTTTCTTCTTATGGCTGAATAATATTCCATTGTGTATATGTACCACATCTTCTTTATCCATTCATCTACTGATGGACACTTAGGTTGCTTCCATTTCTTGGCTATTGTAAATAGTGCTGCGATAAACATAGGGGTGCATCTGTCTTTTTCAAACTGGGCTGCTGCATTGTTAGGGTAAACTCCTAGGAGTGAAATTTCTGGGTCAAATGGTATTTCTATTTTGAGTTTTTTGAGGAACCTCCATACTGCTTTCCACAATGGTTGAACTAATTTGCATTCCCACCAGCAGTATAGGAGGGTTCCCCTTTTTTCACATCCTCACCAACATTTGTTGTTGTTTGTCCTTTGGATGGTGGCCATCCTTACTGGTGTGAGGTGATATCTCATTGTGGTTTTAATCTGCATTTCTCTGATGATTAGCGATGTGGAGCATCTTTTCATGTGTCTGTTGGCCATCTGAGTTTCTTCTTTGGAGAAGTGTCTGTTCACATCCTCTGCCCATTATTTAATTGGATTATTTGCTTTTTGTTTGTTGAGGTGTGTGAGCTCTTTATATATTTTGGATGTCAACGCTTTATCAGATATGTCATTTATGAATATATTCTCCCAGACTGTAGGATGTCTTTTTGTTCTATTGATGGTGTCCTTTGCTGTACAGAAGCTTTTCAGCTTGATATAATCCCACTAGGTCATTTTTGCTTTTGTTCCTCTTGCCCGAGGAGATATGTTCATGAAGAAGTTGCTCATGTTTATGTCCAAGAGATTTTGCCTATGTTTTTTTCCTAAGAGTTTTATGGTTTCACGACATACATTCAGGTCATTGATCCATTTTGAGTTTACTTTTGTATATGGGGTTAGACAATGATCCAGTTTCATTCTCTTACATGTAGCTGTCCAGTTTTGCCAACAGCAGAGATGTTGAAGAGGCTGTCATTTCCCCATTGTATATTCATGGCTCCTTTATCATATATTAATTGACCATATATGTCTGGGTTAATATCTGGACTTTCTATTCTGTTCCACAAGTCTGTGGGTCTGTTCTTGTGCAAGTACCAAATTGTCTTGATTACTGTGGCTTTGTACTAGAGCTTGAAGTTGGGAAGTGAGATACTCCCTGCTTTATTCTTCCTTCTCAGGATAGCTTTGGCTATTCGGGGTCTTTTGTGGTTCCATATGAATTTTAGAACTATTTGTTCCAGTTCATTGAAGAATGCTGTTGGTATTTTGATAGGGATTGCATTGAGTCTGTAGATTGCTTTAGGCAGGATGGTCATTTTGACAGTGTTAATTCTTCCTACTAAAGAGCTTGGGATGAGTTTCCATTTATTACTGTCCTCTGATTTCTCTTAAGAGTGTCTTGTAGTTTTCAGGGTATAGGTCTTTCACTTCCTTGGTTAGGTTTATTCCTATGTATTTTTTTTTGATGGAATTGTGAATTGAATTATTTTCCTGATTTCTCTTTCTGCTAGTTCATCATTAGTGTATAGGAAAGCAACAGATTTCTGTGAATTAGTTTTGTATCCTGCAACTTTGCTGAATTCAGATATTAGTTGTACTCATTTGGAGTGGAGTCTTTAGAGATTTTTACGTACAATATCATGTCATCTGCAAATAGTGACACTTTGACTTCTTCTGGATGCCTTGTATTTCTTTTTTTTGTCTGATTGCCTTGGCTAGGATCTTCAGTACTATGTTGAATAACAGTGGGGAGAGTGGGCATCCCTGTCTTGGTCCCAATCTTAGGTGAAAAGCTTTCAGCATCTTGCTGTTAAGTATGATGTTGGCTGTGGGTTTGTCATATATGGCCTTTATTATGTTGAAGTACTTGCCCTCTGTACCCATTTTATTGAGAATTTTTACCATGAATGGATATTGAATTCTGTTGAATGCTTTCTCAGCAACTATGGAGATGATCATGTGGTCTTCGTCTTTCTTTTTGTTGATGTGGTGGATGATGTTGATGGAATTTCGAATGTTGTACCATCCTTGCATCCCTGAGATGAATCCCACTTGATCATGGTGTATGATCCTCTAGATGTATTTTTGAATTCGGTTTGCTAATATTTTGTTGAGTATTTTGCATCTATGTTCATCAGGGATATTGGTATGTAATTTTTTTTTGTGGGGTCTTTGCCTGGTTTTTGGAAAACTTTAAGGAGAATGAGGATAATGTCTTCTCTATATGCCTGATAAAAATCAGTGGTGAATCCATCTGGTCTGGGGTTTTTGTTCTTGGGTAGTTTTTTGATTACTGATTCAATTTCATTGCTGGTCATTGGTCTGTTTAGAGTTTCTGTTTCTTTCTTGGTCAGTCTTGGAAGGTTGTATTTTTCTAGGAAGTTGTCTGTTTCTTCTTGGTTATCCAGTTTGTTAGCATATAGATTTTCATAGTATTCTCTAATAATTCTTTGTATTTCTTCTGGGTCTGTCATGATTTTTCCTTTCTCATTTCTGATTCTGTTTATGTTTGTAGATTCTCTTTTTGTCTTACTAAGTCTGGCTAGGGGTTTATCTATTTTGTTTATTTTCTCAAAGAACCAGCTCTTGGTTTCATTAATTTTTCTATTGTTTTATTCTTCTCAATTTCATTTATTTATTTTCTGATCTTTATTATGTCCCTCCTTCTGCTGACTTTGGGCCTCATTTGTTCTTCTTTTTTCCAGTTTCAATAATTGTGACTTAAAACTTTTCATTTGGGATTGTTCTTCCTTCTTTAAATAGGCCTGGATTGCTTTTTACTTTCCTCTTAGCAGGGCCTTTGCTGTGTCCCTCAGGTTTTGTGGTGTTGAATCATTGTTGTCATTTGTTACCATATATTGCTTGATCTCTGTATTTATTTGGTCATTGATCCATTGGTTATTTAGGAGCATGTTGTTAAGCCACATGTGTTTGTGAGCCTTTTTGTTTTCTTTGTACAATTTATTTCTAGTTTTATACCTGTGTGTTCTGAGAATTTGGTTGGTAGAATTTCAATCTTTTTGAATTTACCAAGGCACTTTTTGTGGCCTATTATGTGGTCTTTTCTGAAAAATGTTCCATGTGCACTTGAGAAGAATGTGTATCCTGCTGCTTTTGGGTGTAGAGTTCTGGAGATGTCTGTTAGGTCCATCTGTTCTAGTGTGTTGTTCAGTCTCCTTACTTATTTTCTGTCTGGTTGATCCATCCTCTGGAGTGAGTAGTGTGTTAACGTCTCCTAGAATGAATGCATTGCATTCTATTTCCTCCTTATTTCTGTTAGTATTTTTTCACATATGTCAGTGCTCCTGTGTTGGGTGAATAGATATTTATAATGGTTATATCCTCTTATTGGACTGCTCTCTTTATCATTATGTAATGTCCTTCATTGTTTCTTGCTACTGTCTTTGTTTTGAAGTCTATTTTGTCTAATACAAGTACTGCAACACCTGCTTTTTTCTCCCTATTGTTTGCATGCAATATCTTTTTCCATACCTTCACTTTTAATCTGTGTATGTCTTTGGGTTTGAGGCTAGTCTCTTGTAAGCTGCATATAGATGGGTCTTTCTTTTTTATTCATTCTATTACTCTGTGTCTTTTGATTGGTACATTCAGTCCATTTATATTTAGGGTGATTATCAAAAGATATGTACTTATTGCCATTGCAAGCTTTGGATTCGTGGTTACCAAAGGTTCAAGGGTAGCTTTTTTACTATCTAACTGTGTAACTTAACTCTCTTATTAAGCTATTATAAACAGAGTCTGATGATTGTTTATTTCTCTCCCTTATTCTTTCTCCTCCATTCTTTACATTTTAGGTGTTTTATTCTGTACTCTTTTGGGTTTTCTTTGACTGCTTTTGTGGATAGTTGACTTCATTTTTTGCCTTTAGTTAGTATTTGGTTGGTCTGCTTTCTTTGCTGTGATTTTATTTTCTCTTGTGACATCTATTTAGCCTTAGGAGTGCTTCCATCTAGAGCAGCCCCTTTAAAATATCCTGTATAGGTGGTTTGTGGGAGGCAAATTCCCTCAACATTTGCTTGTCTGTGAATTGTTTAGTCCCTCCTTCAAATTTAAATGATAGCCTGATGGTTTTTCCTTTGTAGGTGATCTTTTTTCTCTCTCTGGCTGCCTTTAATACTCTGTCCTTGTCTTCGATCTTTGCTATTTTAATTATCATATGTCTTGGTGTTGTCCCTCTTGGGTCCCTTGTGTTGGGATATCTGTGGGCTTCCATGGTCTGAGAGACTATTTCCTTCCCAAGCTTGGGGAAGTTTTCAGGAATTATTTCTTCAAAGACACTTTCTATCCCTTTTTCTCTCTTCTTCTTCTGGTACCCCTATACTGCGAACATTGTTCCATTTGGATTGCTCACACAGTTCTCTTAATAGTCTTTCATTCCTAGAGATTCTTTTATCGCTCTCTGCCTCAGCTTCTCTGTATTCCTGTTCTCTGATTTCTATTCCATTAGCAGTCTCTTGCACCTCCTCCATTCTGCTCTTAAGACCGTCTATCGATTGTTTCATTTCTGGTATCTCCCTCCAGACTTCATCCCTTAGCTCTTGCATATTTCCCTGCAGGTCCATCAGCATGGTTATGACTTTTATTTTGAATTTTTTTTCAGGAAGATTGGTTATATCTATCTCACCAGGCCCTCTCTCTGGGGTTGTCTGGTTGATTTTTGACTGGACCTGATTCTTCTGCCTTTTCATGGCTATAGAAGTGGTCACAGACAGGTGGCGCATGTGTCTTCTGGGAGAACAACGTCCCTTCCTTCTTGCTGGTCACCTTCCCTTCTCTGCTGCCTGTATCGGTTACCCGCACACTGGGAGCAGTCTCTGGGTTAATCCCTTGAGCTGCCTTGGGCATGGCGTCCCTCAGGACAGCCTAGAACCCTGCAGGAGGTCGCAGCTGCGCCGGGTGTGTTCTCCTAGGAGAAAGGCACCCCTTCGTGCCTTCCAGATCTTGCTCCGGGTTCCTCTGTCCTCCAGTGGCAGCCTCTAGGTCTGTCCTGGTTAGCAGTGTGCTGGGAGAAGACTCCGTGTGGTTGCTGTGGGCAGGGCTGTTCCCTTGGTGCTTTGTAGCTGTGGTAGGTCAGTCTGTTTGCTTGCAGCACCTCCAAGGGGATTGAATGGCAGGCCGCTTATTGCCGTGAGGGGCTTTGGAGCGGCGTTACCCCCATAGAGGTTAGGGCACCTGAAATTCCTTAAGATTCCCGGACTGCTGGGCTGAGTGTGCCAGGACGATTTTGTCCAGCCATTAAGCCCTCATCCCTTTAAGACTTTTAAAAAGCACCCAGTTTTATTTTGTCCCAGGGGAGCTGGCTGTGGGGACCAGCTTGCAGTCTCCATCTTGGATTTTACTTGTACGTTTCTCTAATATCCAGTACATCCTGCAATGTGTGTCTGTGCTCCCAGTGCAGATTACTAGGGCTGGTTATTTAGCAGTCCTGTGCTTCCACTCCCTCCCCACTCTGATCCTTTTCCTCCCACCAGTGGGCTGGGGTAGGGGGAGTGCTTGGGTCCTGCCGGGTCATGGCTTTGTATCCTACCTTTTTTGTGAGATGCTGAGTTCTTGCAGATGTAGATGTAGCCTGGCTGTTATACTGTATCTTCTGGTCTCTCTTTTAGGAGTAGTATTTGTTGTATTTTCAAAAATATATATGGTTTTGGGAGGAGATTTCCGCCACCATACTCACGCCACCATCTTGAGTCCCCCCTGAAATTTGTCTTCTTTTGATATACAATCTTATGAAGGTTTCACATGACCAAACTGTGGTTACTACATTCCCCTCTATTATCAAGTCCCTACCACATACCCCATTATAGTCACAGTCCATCAGCATAGCAAGATGCTATAGAGTCACTACTTGTCTTCTAGGTGCTATACTTCCCCATGCACCCCTACATTATGTGTGCTAATCATAATGCCCCTTAATACGCTTGTTCCTCCCTTCCCATACACCCTCCCAACCCCTTACCCTTTGGTAACCGCTAGTTCATTCTTGGGTTCTGTGAGTCTGCTGCTGTTCTGGTCCTTCAGTTTTGCTTTGTTGTTATACTCCACAAATTAGTGAAATCATTTCATACTTGTCTTTCTCCACCTGGCTTATTTCACTGAGCATAATATCTTCTAACTTCATCCATTTGTTGCAAAGGTAGTATTTGTTTTCTTCTTATTGCTGAGTAATATTCCATTGTGTATATGTACCATGTCTTCTTTACCCATTCATCTACTGATGGGCACTTAGGTTTCTTCCATGTCTTGCTCTGCCCATTTTTTAACTGGATTATTTGCTTTTTGTTTTTTGAGGTGCGTGAATCCCACTTTGTATATCTTGTATGTCAACCCCTTATCAGATATGTCATTTGTGAATATATTCTCCCATACTGTAGGTTGCTTTTTTGTTCTATTGATAGTGTCCTTTGTTGTCCAGAAGTTTTTAGTTTGATATAGTCCCACTTGTTCATTTTTGCTTTTGTTTCCCTTGCCCATGGAAATAATGTTCATGAATAATTTGTTCATGTTTATATTCAAGAGAGTTTGCCTATATTTTCTTCTAAGTTTTATGGTTTCATGACTTATATTGTGGTCTTTGATCCATTTTGAGTTTACTTTTGTGTATGGAGTTTGACAGTAATCCAGTTTCATTCTCTTACATGTAGCTGTCCAGTTTTGCCAACACCAGCTGTTGAAGAGGCTGTCATTTCCCCATTGTATATCCATGGCTCCTTTATCGTACATATTGACTATATATGCTTGGGTTAATATATGGACTGTCTATTCTGTTCCACTGGTCTGTAGGTTTGTTCTTGTGCCAGTACCAAATTGTCTTGATTACTGTGGCTTTGTAGTAGAGCTTGAAGTTAGGAAGTGAGATCCCCCCTGCTTTATTCTTCCTTCTCAGGATAGCTTTGGCTATTCAGGGTTCTTTGTGGTTCCATATGAATTTTAGAACTATCTGCTCTAGTTCACTGAAGAATGCTGTTGGTATTTTGAAAGGGATTGCATTGAATCTGTAGATTGCTTTAGGCAGGATGGCCATTTTGACAATATTAATTTTTCCTACCCATGAGAATGGGATATATTTCCATTTATTGGTGTATTCTTTAGTATCTCTCAGGAGCATCTTGTAGTTTTCAAGGTGACCTCCTTGGTTAGGTTTATTCCTAGGTTTTTATTCTTTTTGATGCAATTGTTAATGTAATTGTTTTCCTGATTTCTCTTACTGCTAGTTCATCATTAGTTTATAGGAATGGAACAGATTTCTGTGTATTAATTTTGTATACCACAACTTTGCTGAAGTCAGTTATTAGTTCTAGCAGTTTTGGAGTGGATTCTTTAGGGTTTTTTTTTATGTACAATAGTATGTCTTCTTCAAATAGGGACAGTTTGACTTTTTCCTTGCCAATCTGGATGCCTTTTATTTCTTTGTGTTGTCTGATTGCTGTGGCTAGGACCTCCAGTACTATATTGAATAGGTGTGGGGAGAGTGAGCGTCCTTGTATTGCTCCCAATCTTAAAGGAAAAGCTTTCAGCTTCTCTCTGTTAAGTGTGATGTTGGCTGTGGGTTTGTCATATATGGCCTTTATTATGTTGAGGTACTTGCCCTCTATACGAATTTTGTCAAATGCTTTTCAGCATCTATGTAGATGATCATGTAGTTTTTGTCCTTCTTTTTGTTGATGCGGTAGATGATGTTGATGGATTTTCTAATATTGTACCATCCTTGCATCTCTGGAATAAATCCCACTTGATTATGATGAATGATCTTTTTAATATATTTTTGAATTTAATTTGCTAATATTTTTTTGAGTATTTTTGCATCTATGTTCATAAGGGATATTAGTCTGTAGTTTCCTTTTTTTGTGGTGTCTTTGACTTTGGTATTAGTGTGATGTTGGCCTCATAGAATGAGTTTGGAAGTATTCCCTCCTCTTCTAGTTTTTGGAAAACTTTAAGGAGGATGGGTATTATGTCTTCTCTAAATGTCTGATAAAATTCAGCATTGAAGCCATCTAGTCCAGGGGTTTTGTTCTTGGGTAGTTTTTTGATTACCGATTCATTTTCATTGCTGGTAAATGGTCTGTTTAGATTTTCTGTTTCTTCCTGGTCAGCCTTGGAAGGTTGTATTTTTCTAGAATGTTTTCCATTTCTTCTAGATTATCCAGTTTGTTAGCATATTATTTTTCATAGTATTCTCTAATAATTCTTTGTGTTTCTGTGGTTTCTGCAGTGATTTTTCCTTTCTCATTTCTGATTCTGTTTATGTGTGTAGGCTCTTTTTTTCTTGATAAATCTGGCTATGGGTTTATCTATTTTTCTTATTTTCTCAAAGAACTGGCTCTGGGTTTCATTAGTTCTATTATTTATTCTTCTCAATTTTATTTATTTATTTTCTGCTCCTTATTGTGTCCCTCCTTCTACTGACTTTGGGCCTCATTTGTACTTCTTTTTATAGTTTCATTAATTGTGAATTTAGACTGTTCATTTGGGATTGTTCTTCTTTCTTGAGATAGGACTGAATTGGTATGCACTTTCCTCTTAGAACTGCCTTCTGTGTGTACCACAGAAGTTGGAGCATTGAGTTGTTTTCATTTGTCTCCATATATTGCTTGATCTCTGTTTTAATTTGGTCATTGATCCATTGATTATTTAAGAGTGTGTTGTTAAGCTCCCATGTGTTTGTAGCATTTTTGTTTTCTTTGTACAATTTATTTCTAGTTTCATACTTTGTGATCTGAGAAGTTGGTTGGTACAATTTCAATCTTTTTTAATTTACTGAGGCTCTTTTTTGTAGCCTAGTATGTGGGAAATGTTCTGCAAAATGTTCCATGTGCACTTGAGAAGAATTTGTGTCCTGTTGCTTTTTGGTTGGAAAGTTCTGTAGATGTCTGTTAGGTCCATCTGTTCTAATGTGTTCAGTGCCTCTGTCTCCTTACTTATTTTTTGTCTGGTTTATCTGTTCTTTGGAGTGAGCGGTGTATTGAAGTTGCCTAAAATGAAGGCTTTGCATTCTATTTTCCCCTTTAATTCTGTTAGTATTTGTTGTACATATTTGGGTGCTCCTGTGTTGGGTGCACAGGTATTTATTGTTGGACTGACCCCTTTATCATTATATAATGTCTTTCTTTGTCTCTTGTTTCTTTTTTTTTTGAAGTCTATTTTATCTGATACAAGTATTGCACCTCTTGCTTTTCTCTCCCTATTGGTTGCATGAAATATCTTTTTTAATCCAGTCTCTTTTAGTCTGTGTATGTCTTTGGGTTTGAAGTGAGTCTCTTGTTGGCAGCATATAGATGGGTCTTGCTTTTTGATCCATTCTATGACTCTGTGTCTTTTGATTGGTACATTCAGTCCATTTACATTTAAGGTGACTATCAATAGATATGTACTTATTGCCTTTTTGTGTTTACCAAAGGATCAAGGGTAGCTTCTTTACTATCTAACTGTCTAACTTAACTCACTTGGTATGCTATTAGAAACACAATCTAAAGATTCTTTTTTCTCCCTCCCTTTTCTTCTTTCTTCACTCGTTATATGTTAGATGTCATATTCTGTACTCTTTGTGTATCCCTTGACTGACTTTGTGGGTACCTGATTTAATTTTGCATTTGGTTAGTAATTAATTGGTATACTTCCTTTACTGTGGTTTCATTTTCTCTGGTGACAGCTATTTAGCCTTAGGAGCCTTCCATCCAGAGCACTCCCTCTAAAATACACTGTAGAGATGGTTTGTGGGAGGTAAATTCCCTCAACTTTTGCTCCTCTGGAAATTGTTTAATTCCTCCTTCAAATTTAAATGATAATCTTGCTGAGTATTGTTGGTTTGAGGCCCTTCTGTTTCATAGCATTGAATACTTCATGCCACTCTTTTCTGGCCTATAAGGTTTCTGCTGAGAAGTCTGATGGTAGCTTAATGGGTTTTCCTTTGTAGGTGATCTTTTTTTTCTCTCTCTGACTGCTTTTAATACTCTGTCCTTGTCTTTGATATTTGCCATTTTAATTATTATAGGTCTTTGTGTTGTCTTCCTTGGGTACCTTGTGTTGGGAGATCTATGCACTTCCATGGCCTGAGAGATTTTTTCTTTCCTCAGATTTGGGAACTTTTCAGCAATTATTTCTTCAAAGACATTTTCTATCCCTTTTCCTCTCTCTTCCCTCTCTCTTCTCTGGTATCCCTATAATGTAAATATTGTTTTGTATGGATTGGTCACAAATTTCTCTTAATATTCTTTCATTCCTAGAGATCCTTTTATCTCTCTCTGCCTTAGCTTCTTTGTATTCCTTTTTTCTAATTTCTATTCCATTTACTGTCTCCTCTACCTCCTCTAACCTGCTTTTAAATACCTCCATTGTATGTTTCACTTCAGCTACTGTATTTTTCAAAATGTATCTCTCTTAAATTTGTCCCTTAGATCTCGAATATTTTTCTGTAGCTCCGTTAGCGTACTTAACGACTTTTGTTTTGAATTCTTTTTCAGGAACATTGGTAATTTCAGTTTCACTCAGCCCTATTTCTAGTGTTTGAGTGATTTTGGATTCAACAAGGTTCTTCTGCCTTTTCATAAACCTGGAGCCATGGCAGTGGTCACAGGCAAGTGGTGCCAATGCCTACGTGAAGGAGAGAGCTCTTTCCTGCTTCCCAGCTTCAGTGCCTAGCTCCACTGTCAGGGCTGGAGAGCTATCCGCAGGGAGAAGCCTCTGCATTAAGCTCCTAAGCTGCTGTCAGCAGGGCTGCCCTCCTGCTGGTTTGGTGGGATGGCAGGGGTCACAGGCAAGCTGTGCCAACCTTCTGGAAGGGCAGAGCTATTTCCTGCTTCCAGGCCACAGGGCCTGCCTCCACTGCCAGGGCCAGTTTGCTGCACGTGCAGGGAGCAGCTTCTGCATAAAGCCCTTGTAGTTGCTGTTGGCAGGGTTGCCTTCTGGCTGGCCTGGAGCAATGGCTGAGGCAGCAGGTTTGCACACAGGTGCCATCCAGGAGGAAGGAGTGGCAGGCTGTGTAACATGGTGGGGGGCCTTGGGGCTGCATTTCCAGCCATGGAGATGGAGCACCTGAAGCTCCTGAGAGCTCCCATCCTGCTTGGCTCTGTGTGCTGGGATGATTATGTCCACCTAGTCCTTCTCCTGAGATGCAAGCTCTGTGTAATCCTTGCACCTTTAGCAGCCCTCTCACTGTTGGGAAGTCTTTCAAAGTGCCCGTCTTTCTTTTGTCTGAGAGCAGCCATTTGTGGGAACCTTTTCTACACAGCAGCTGAAATCTCAGTCTCTCTGAGTATTCTGCCTGTCTTGCTTTCCAACCTCTCTAACCTCCTAAGCACCATGCAATGTGGGTTTGTTCTCCTGGAGTAGATCTCCAGGGCTGGGTATTAAGCAGTCCTGGGCTTTACTCCCTCCCAGCTCTGTTTGTCTTCTTCCTACTGGTGAGCTGGGGTCAGGGGAGGACTTGGGTTCTGGTGTGTCATGGCTTTGTTACTCTACCCTTTCCATGAGATATTCTCTTTTCCCAGATGTAGGCTGGCTGGTGCAATCTTATTTCTGGTCAGTTTTTTAGGATTAGTTGTATCTGCTGTATTTTTGTATTATATGTGGTTTTTGGGAGGGAGGTTCCTGCCTCACTTCTCACACCACCATCTTTTTTCCACCTCACCTGTTTATTTCTTACAAGCAGTCCACTTCTGCTCTCCCATGTCTCTTGTGACCCTACTGCAAGATAAGCCGGTCCAGATAAGCCTTTGCTCGCCCTTGTAATCACATACTGATATGGAGATGATTACTACTCTCCTCCCCCTAGAAATACCCATTGTATGGAAATGCACTAAAGTCAGGTGAGAGATTCTGAAAATATTGCAGTTTTACCCACACCAATCAGATGTATTATCATATTATACTTAAATGATTGATAGCCTGTTATTTGGAATTTATGTCACAAATGATATTTTATGCAATTATGTTAATTAGTCTAATAAAAATCAAAAAGTGGCATCATGAACTGATATTAAAAATGTTCTTGTTGGATTCTGCATTTGCATGCATGATTAGGTAGAAGATTCAGATGACACTCTACTGTGACATCTGCCAGTTAATACAAAACGAGTAAGTTTAAACACATGAAAATGAGTGTGCCTTTCAATGCCTTAAAAGTTAATTCATAAGAAGCAAGTTAAACAGCAGAAGCAACATGAATCATATGATTCTGTGATTTTGGACTCAAAATAAGGCCTTTTTTATATAGCTTCTTCCTTGATGTATTCTCTGTCTACCTATGATCCTTGGCAATTTTAATTTGGATATATGTCTTGCTTAAAATCTAACTTTCAAGTAATTATGCTTTATAACACATTTGGGTCCTTAAGTTTGAATGGGTTCAGCATGTTAGATTAGTACATGCTAGATTCATCTCACCTTCCAGTGTATTGAAACCTTCCAGTCTGGCATCAAATGAAAAAAAAAGTAAATGATGATGAAGTTAGAATTTTAATAGAGTGTAATTAATCTTCTGTAGCTCTTTCCTAAACATGAATCTGATGTATCTGCTTTCTATCCTAATGATAATATTAGTTACAACAGTGTAATTTGCATGCAAAACAGCTTTTCTATTATGTTAAAGTTAAAGTAGTATAGCTGGTAAAAGTTAAGCAGTTTTGAATACAGACATATAAATACCCTAAGAAGTTCTGCCAAAGCTTTCTATTCTTAGAAACCTAAAGATGCCCCTTTGAATTCAGCAAAGACTCAGACCCTCTTATCCTTTTACAATCTCAAATATTCCTGTTTCCAAGAATAAAAAGAGGGCAGAATACAAGGCTAAAAGAGAATGGCATCATTCTCTCGGGCTTGGTTTTTCAATTCATTTGAAGGACATACTCTGTTTTGTCTGCTAAGTCAAATAAAAAAGTCAGCCTTTCAGAGAGATATACTGGTCACATTCTCACGCTGAATCAACCTTTGTCTGTCACAAGGAGACAGACATCTCATCTAATATTAGAATCCTTCTACAATATTCTTCAACTTAACCACTGAAGTCAGCATCTATATCTTGACATAGCTGGAGTTAGCTCAGGTTCTTGACATGCTCCCTGTAGTTCTAAAAGGCTGCATTTATTTGTTCAAAAATATTTATTGTCTGTTTATAATGTGCATGGATTTTGCTAGTTGCTGAATGCACTATCCTCAACACATATATATTAAGCTGACCTGGTGGAGCTTACAATTTATTGAAGACATCTAAAATGCCTACAAAAACAAATGTAGCAGTACAAACTAAAATATGAGTGGCTTTAGGAGAGGCTAAAGGGGACTAAGAAGGCTTTCTATAGAAGGCATATTTAATCTTAAAACTGAATGGTAAATAAAAAATAGCCAGGAACACAGAATAAAGAATATTCCCGGGAGCAGACACAACATGGACTTCTTTGACACCTGCTATCTCTTTATCTGCTGGGATGACCACTCCACCATAGGGCTTATATTTTGTTTCAAATGTGCTGCAATGTCATGCTTCCAAGATTGGATCAAGTTGAAAAATACCTGTTTCAATGTTTCTATCTATGTGGGATTTGGTGTGTTGAGCAGATTGTAGATAAGCAGTTTGCAATATTTGACATTTCACACAAGTCAAAATATTTACATTCCATGCAGGTGTGGAAATCTTCAGTTCCAGATATTTTAAGGTCAGTACCACATGTTTTGCACTCATGTGTTCTGATATATTCTAGTGTGCTGACTTGTTTTGGAACTACATCCTGAGATTTAGGATAGACAAAATAACACTAAGAGCACACATTTGTTTTTATTCTTTGAATGAAAACAAAACAATGATAGTAAAGCACATGTAGTTTATCATTGGAATTAAACTGGTCACTGATAACTTAGCTGTGAGCAAGCCTGAAAAAGCATTGATCCGACTTAAGTCTCTGGCTGAACAAGGACAACGCGTGCTAGAAAAGGGTTCAAGAGTGAAGCTGGAGGTTTGTGAAGCTTGAGAATCAGTGTAGACAAATTTACTCTGTTTTTCTTGCTGAATTAAATTATAATGATTTAAAATAATTCATATGTACTGACATAATAGCAAATAAAATATAAATGAATTTAAATGTTGATAAAAGAACAGAAAAAAACAAAATTTTATTTACTGTCAGAAATAACAAAAATGGTCATTGATACCACAGAAAATTTCTGCTAAATTAAGTATCCCATGTTCCTAATTTTTAGGTGTGTCAATCTCAACTGTGCATATTATTATTACATTTGGGTCTCTAAAAGTTTGTATGTTACTTCAAACCCTAGTGGAAGAATTATAGTCTACAAATCATGACTCTTGGTCCTATGTTGTGTCCATATTTCAGAAGTGAAATAACTCTATCACCATTCTTCATTAATTTTTTTTAAAGCCTAAACTGATGGTCACCATGGGGGAGGAGTTTCGGTAGTGGGTGGGGTGAGTGAGGTGGATAAAGGGGTACAAAAATTCTCAACCATAAGTTGGTTACAGGGATGGTAGCACAGTATGGAGAATACACCAATGATTCTGTGACATCTTCCTATGTTGCCAGATAGTCACTACACTAGTTAGGGTGAGGATTTACTAATGTGGGTACCCGGTGAACCACTGTGTTGCACACTTAAAACCAATAATAAGATTGTATATCAACTATACTTCAATTAAAATAAAAAAGTTAAAAAAAAAAGCCTATTGGATGAAATCATTGCCTGCTGAATGGTCCCCACTGTCACCTCAGCTGCCTCTTGAGAAAGGGGCCCTTAGCATGATGATGCTGGCTTACAGAGTCTGCCTCCAGCTGGCACTGGTGCTGGTGTGTGAATTTACGTAGGGCTGATTTTGTGCCTACCATCCTCTTTGACTATAAAGCCACTACCCTGGCTGCAAAGCTGCTATTAAAAGATAATCAGTTTGGTGCTTTCTGCCCCCTTGTAATTTTCTTATGACTATAAACTGGCATGAGTGGGAACCCTCTGTTGGGGGTGACCTACTTTTGCATCCAGCAGTGCAAGCCCAAGAACATTCAATGTTTCATGCCTACACCAGAGGTTTATAGTATTATTTATCTTTGCCCTCTTGTCCCACATTGAAATTTAGGTTTCAGAATATAAATATGCTAAAATGATTAATTTATGATATTTTTATATACTTGCATTATTTATTAAAATGTTCATGTTATTAACACAAAATGTTCACATGCATTGAGGCTAATTTATTTTATAGTTGAACATAAAATGAGTAGTGAAGAAGCCATATTTTCTTTAATAATTTTTATAAAGTCAGGTACATATATGCAAATAAACAATATCACATGCAAATTGAGTTTATTACTTTATAAAATACCTCTGTTTACTGGTTGTGTCATTTGAAAGCAAACCTTGTTCTAAATATAAAAAGCAACATTTAGAAAAAAAGCATTTCAATATTCAGCTTATGTTCTAAGAATATCTATTTAAGTCAACTTCTCTTTCTTCTTTTCTTGTCTTTCTTCCAGTTATAATAAAATGATGCGTTTGATATTCTCAAACAAGGATACAGCTTATGTGCTTCAGATAACATGAAATGCATTCCTTCAGATTTATAAATTCTTCAGAATTAAATGTATTTTAACAAAGTACTTCTGATTATTCCAGTTGGATCCCCTAAATATTCATTTATGTGTTATATAAAATGAGTCACAATTTCAAATATTCTTACTAATTATCTACATAGATGAATATTGTTTACATAGTAGTTCCTTAAAAATAAAGATTAAATAATCAAGTATATTACATAGCAATTGCAATGAGTGGCAGCATAATGTCAACACTTGAGATTAACAGTATAACAAAGAAATAAGGCCTAACATTGCATTTATTTTTCATTATTTGCTATTGCAGAATTTACTTTCAAAAAGATTACCATGATTTTTTTCTTATTTTTTTTCTATGTTATGGCAAAACATAAGCACTTCAAATATGGGGTTTGTGGTTTAGCTAAAATAATATTTGCAATATCATTTCAAATAATGTCAAAATATGCCAATGTACTTTAAAACATTAAAATGTTAATATATACTGAAAATTGGGAAGGGATCTTTAAAATATGTTAAAAATTTGCTAATTTGTTAAAAGGTTTAATTACTCTATAAAATGACATGTAACCTACATCTTATTCTCACTTCCTCCTCAATTTTGTTTAAATTTGCTTTAAGAAAAGTAACACACATTTTAATAATTTTCCCCAAGTGAAACAAAATAGAATAAAAATTATTTACACTGACTACATTACCCTCATGAACCTGATATGCTTATGCAATTAGGAAGATTATTCCAAAATCTTAAATTCATCTTGTACTTAAAGAGTAGTAATTTGCTTTAAAAAAATCAGTAGTCTAAAGGAAATTGTTGTCACACTGTAATAGAGTCCATCAATCCACATTTATTGTTTGATTTATGGAGGCATTCTCTGAGCTAAATAGGTAGATCCATCTCATCTGTCTTGTCAATTTTTAAAGTATATCTCAAACCTTTTTGCACAAGGAAACAATACAGCTGATTCATCAGAACATTAAAGTTCATAACAACTTGTAACTTGTATTTCTTTAGAAATTACTAAGTGACTTTGCATTCATTTCCTTCACTGAGTATCCTAACAGCACTAGGAAGTAAGTCAGGCAAGCACATTATTCTCATTTTTGCAGATAGTTAAACTTAACCACAGGAAGGTTAGTGATTTGCCCAAGACTCACATACAGCAAGTAGCTGATTTGAGATTTGAAGCCAAATTTTCTGAATAAATTGAGTGACTTTCATTCCATTCACCTCAGAAAAGCTGAATTTCTGCTAATACTTAATAAGTTTTTTAAGTTATCTCCAAATTTATGCCTTATTTTATGGTAAAATGTCATATTTATATTTTTATTAGAGATCCCTGATTTACTTTGCAGTACTAAATTGTACAAGATCGTGGATGCCCTGAAAAAGTTTAGTTTTAGAGAATATCACATTAAAATAATTTGCAGGGATACACTATTTTCTCTATTACTGGTAACATTTTGGAATCCCCAAACAACAGCAAGATTAAAAATAATATAAACAAATAAGAGAAAAAGAGAAAGAGAACAGTTTAGGTTTATTTGGTTATACTTGTTTGTTAGTAATATTGTAATATTAACAAGAGTATAATCAATTTTAAATCAATGACTGTAATTTAGGGTCACTGGGAAATACAGGTGAATATTGGTATATTCAAAAGTTCCATTACAGCCTACCGATAGCCAGAGATGAATGCAGACTGGCATACGAGGAAGGCCAGTACCACCTTGGAAATCCATACAAGATCGCCTTTATACTCATTACTGCCGTTCATAGGTGACAACAGATATGCATTGCCTCTATTTTGCTAGTTTACAACTTTGATAACTTTTAGGGAGTTGCTGCCAGACTTGAGTAGTACAGAGAGCTTTAAGAGTGATTTTGAGCAGACACTCAGCAAAGGTCTGCTCACCCACATTCTAGTTAGAGGGAAGTAGAATGTATGTGGTAATAGACGGTATCTGGTAACGTTTTGGAAAATAAAAAAGTCCATCATTTATTTAGTGTTTTTGACCATTATAGTGCGTTTCTCATTTGCAGTCAAATCTCCTACCCTACGTGTGTATGATTAGAGGTTCTGTTATCCAAAAGATATGAACAAAATGGCCCTAAGGACTTAAACATCCAGGTATCAAGGCAAAGTGGAACATGTTTAAACATCTTCATTTTTTGTTGTTTTAAGCAAAACTTCACCGGCTTAGAGTGATGGATGCCAGTTATTTTGTTTGTGATCTTATTTCTCTCTTTTTTGTGTGTGTCTTATATACTCCCACCATCTATACTCTATTAACTCAGTGTGATCATTTTATGGAAACTCCGAAACCAGTTCTCATTAACCATGGATTTCCACCATGGCTTCAGCGAGTGACTTATATCTATGTGCTAATAGTCTTAAAAGAAACACCTTTGTTTTCCCTACATGTAGTCTAATGCAAGAAACTTTATCATGAATAAATATTAGCTCTAACTCATCATGTTCCATAATATATATATTGAAGGATTTCTTTACTATAGTTTAATTTTGAAGAACTTTTGTTTATATATTTAGGCAATTTCAAACAGAAATTTAATTTATTTAGTATTGGAAGCTATTTTCACTTACATGCTTTTCCATCTAGAAAATTGACTTAGTAAAGAGTCACTTTTTAAACATTTATCTTAGGCTATTGAAATATAAAAGCTGATTCCTTTATATCCAGAGTTACTAAAAATAAGTAGAACACTCAGATATGCTTTTTAAAGAAACACACATGGATGTAGCTTAAGAGTTATTATTTTATCAAGCAGGTATGGCATTTTGTAAATTTTTCATATTATGTAAAACTAGAAATAGACATTCAAACAAAAAGTTGTGTATTGGTACAATTATAATATTTTGGAATAAGAAAATTTCTCTCAATAAGCAATAATTGGAAGTTCATTAAAGTATTTTAAGTAACATTAACTGTTGATAATGCTTCTTTTTAGTTCTCCTATGAGAGGAGGTCCTTAAAGTATACTTAATAATAATTCCTTTTCTTCCTGTGGGAGAAGACACTATAAGTAATTAGAGGATTTACAGCAAAGCTATAATTTAAGACTGGACAACTTGATAGTATTGATACTATTCCCTTCTATTCACAATTAAACCATTGCCAGCTTTGTGAGCAAAAAGGTTTGATTTATTTAATCAAGGAAAGAAATGGGAAATGCATCTCAAGAAAGAATCCTTAAGTAGTTGGGATATTACTCTTTTAAATGTATCATCTTGTTAGTATGGCACCATTCAAATGCTACGGGAACTTAAAACAAGATACTGATTCAAGGTTAGCTTCAGTGTTCTTCAATTTTCATGCAAAAGCTAGGACAGTTGGTTTAAAGAAGAAATGCATTCAAGATTTTGGATTGAGCTTATTTTTGAAAGCTGTAAATCAGACATCATAATGCCTTACCCCTGGCATTATCTTAAGGAAGTTAAAAAAGAAGCATATTGTTTTCTTGTCAACTCCAGTAGCCATTCTTTTATAAGGTATTTTCTTAACCTGAAAAGAGTTATGCTAAGAATTGCACATAGTCACATCCATCAGGTTGTATAGATTGGACAAAAATTGGAAATTAAATGGTAAGATTGGGAAAAAACCTTGGCTTTATTGGAAGAAGTATAACAAGATTCATTCAAAACATAACAATAAAAAACTGATTTTATTAGTTATTGATGAATGCCATAGTCCTAATAATATTTCCATCTTGGTTTTACCTTCTGGCTTTTTTGTTTGGTTAAATATTTTACTGAGTATAGATATTTGCTTACTGTAAAACATGCATTATCTGTAGCTTCAAAAGGAGCAAGGTATATTGTCCTCAACTGTTCTGTCACATGTGTCAAGCTTGGTATACACCCTGGAGATTAATGAAGTGTCACAGAGTAATTTGGTTCCTGAAAAGCTTCCACAATCTGGAATAGAGTTTTAATCATGTGAAAACCAAAACTGTTTATGTCTGGTGAACTAGGATTTCACTGGAAGTAGACGTTATTTTTATCTTAATTAAAAATAATTTTATTTGTAGAGATTCTTAATCCCCAACTTTGTCCCTTCAGTTTTCAGAAACTTTAATTTTAAAAATTACATGACTTTTGTAATTTGTATGCTTATCTAAACACTAACTAAAACTCATTTCTTCTTTGGTTGTTGAAGTATATTAAACTGGGAGAAGAATATCTCTATTTTCAACAAAATAAATTGTGGTCTGTACTTTCCAACCACCTTAGTCACATTTTAAAACCTCCCCTTTTAAAATTTTGTATTTAATTACCTCAACAAAAAATTAAATAACAAATATTTTTTTAAATCTGTGTGACCTAGCCACTCACTAATAAAAATGAAAAAGATAAGCAACTTGTTAAATGTATATATTTTGTGCCATTGAAGCCCTACCAAATTTCCAAAAGAATGAAAATCATTGAAGTTTTTGTGACATCATGCCTGGCTTTCACTATCCAGACATTTGCTGATACATAAGCTATGTAGTTGAAAGGCTGAAAACTTGAGCAGAAAATACCTGCAGAAAGTCAAAGAAGCTGATCAGAGCTTGTAGCAGCCCCATGAGTCCTGGAAGACAAAATAAGCTTATCCATGAACCAAGACTTGAAAGCCCCAAATCCTCCATCAGAACAGAGAAAAAAGATTTCTGACTGTGAACTTGAGAATCTTTTTACCTAGCTGTTCATTGACTCTTGAAACTGGGATGTTGAATAAAGAAACAGAAGGCTTGGGGTTCTCCATCAGCAGCCTCAGGGTGCTAAGTACAAATTTGAGATTAGGATAACTAGAGTATCTGGGGAGTGGTAAAAAAAAATCCAAGTATTCAGTTGTAACACCATATGGGCTACACTTTGCATTCCTAAGGGCATCCCCAAAATAAACCAGATTTTACAAACACTGAAACTCACTCTCTATATTTAGTTTTCTCTGGTTGGATTAAAATAACCCACTCCTAACAGCTCATCAGAAGCTAAACAAAATAGTCTCTGAAAAGACAGCATCCAGCACATGTGCAATGATTTTATGCAAAATTTTTGGCACTCATTTAACATCTTCTGGAAAATACAGAGACACTCAGACGATTCAGAGATTGCATAGAATTTAATACAAATATTCAGAAATACCTATTATAAAATGAAGAATGTCATGAGACAACTGGAATATAAATAGAACTTATATAGAACTTAAAGGAAAACATAAAAAAGGGAATAAAATAACTAAAATTGAAAACTCTATAGACCTTAATATCTAAACTAGACAAAGACATCACAAGAGAAGTATAGATTAATATATTTTATGAATACAGATGAAAAATCCTAAACAAATATTAGTGGACAAAATCCAGTATCTCTAAAAAGGATCACAAAAAAGAGGGAGGGACCAGGATAGTATCATAGGAGGCTCCTGAATTTCCCTCCTCCCATGAACATACTGAATGTGCAGCTACATATGGAGCAATTCACACTGAGAGAAATTCAGAAACTAGCTGCAGGACTCCCACGCATACAGTGAATGAGAACATACCCCCCAAAACTTAGGGAAGGCTAAGACACTCTTGCCATAAACCTCAACCCTAACACAATGCCATATAATCAGGAGGGAACCCTCAACTCCCGGCTTCTCCCTGAGGAACAAAGTGTTTGAATTACACATCTATCACCCCAACTTTTAAGTTTCCCACCAGCAGGATGGGCCCTTCAGTCACCTAGGTCTGAAAGCCAATGGGGCATGCATCCTGAGTGCCACCAGACTATAGCAAACAAGCACACAGCTCTCAAAGGGTGCAGGAGTATACTCAGGAGTGTACCCCTGTGGCCATTCATCTGGGCTGAGCACAAAGGGACCAAAAAAAAGCACTCATTTCCCAGTTTGTCTTTGGAAGGGGTTTAACTGCATACTTCCCTGGCTGCTGCCTGAAGATTTGGCTTGAAATCAGCTTGAATCTAGTTGCTGACTATGATTCTCCCCTTGGGGGCACCAGTGAGCCTTGGCATGCTCTCAACTACCTGGAGCCACTGAGAACAAAGTTGACAGCTTGAACAATGATAACGGTTTAAGAGGAAATCAGGAGCTTGAACTGGGCTGATTGATGAGGTTTATATCCTATAGGAGATCAGACTGTCAAGACTGAGTGGGATGGATATTTTATCCAATGCACAGAAACCAATACAGAGAGTCAAGGAAAATGAAAGAACAGGGGAATACATTCCAAACAAAAAATTTAAAAATCTCCAGAAATCAGTCTTATATGAAACAGTGATAAATTATTTACCTGATAAACAATTCAAAATAATGTTCATAAAGATGCTCACTGAGGTCAGGAGAGCAATACATGAATAAAGTGAGAATTCCAACAAGAGAAAATATAAAAAAGGATGAAGCAGCCAGAAAACAATTGACAAAATGTCAATAGTATATCCGTACTATCAATAATTACTTTAAATGTAAGTGGACTAAATTCTTCAATTTCAAATAGCTGAATGGAAAAGAAAAAATAAGCAAAAAACAAGATACAACTATATGCTACCTACAACAGACTCACTTCAGCTTTGAGGACCAATGGTGAAGGAAAGAAAAAAGGTATTCCATGCAAATGGAAACAAAAACAAAGCAGAGGTAGCTATACTTATATCAGGAAAAAAAAAAGCTATAAGCCCAAAACAAATCTGAATGGAGGAATAGATAGCAATAAAGTAATATCTGAAGACTTCAATACTCCACCTTGCTGAATGGATAGATCATCCAGAAAGGAAACATAGAGCTTAAACTACACATTAGACCAGATGGACTTACCAGACTTATACATAACATTTCATCTAAAAGCAGCAGAATATACATTCTTCTTAAGTACACATGGAACATACTCAAAGATGGATTATATGGTAAGCCACAAAATAATTTTATAAAAATCTAACAGGATTGAAAGTATAGCACACATCTTTCCCAACCACAATGGTATGAAAAAAGATTTCAATTACAAAAAGAAAACTGGAAAAATCACAAATATATGGATAGTAAGTAGTATGTTCTTGAAAAGCCAATTGTTCAAAGAAATCAAAAGTGAAATAAAAAAATATTCTGAGATAAATGAATATAAATCAAAACATACCAAAACTAATGGGATATAGCAAAAACAGTTCTAAAAGAGAAGTTTGTAGTGATAAATGCCTACATTAGGAAAAAAAGAAAGATGCACACACTCACAAACACACACACAACCAACTTAATTTTCCACATCAAGAAATGGAAGAAGAAAAGAAAACTAAGAATGAAGTCAGCAGAAGAAAGGAAATAACAAAGATCAGAGTGGAAATAAATGAAAGAGAAACTAAAAAAAATAATACAAATATCAATGCAACTCAGAGCTGTTTCTTAAAGATAAAGAAAATTAACTTTTAACTAACTAAAAAAAGAAGATAGAAGACTCAAACTTACAAAATCAGAAATGAAATAGGAGTCATTGCATCTGATAACACAAATACTAAAGATCATAAGAAACTACAACAAATAATTATACACAAACATTAGATAAGGAAATGGGTAAATTCTTAGAAACACACAACTGAATCATAAAGAACTAGAAATCTCAACAAAGATCCAGGACAAAATCTGATGGCTACATTTTTTTTTTGAAACAAGACTCGCAAAAATGTTCAAATGGTAGCCAGGGTCCTGACCTTGGTGAAAGAAGGAGTATCATTTCTTCTTTGTTAGGCTATGGACATTTGGAGGTCCATTTATAAATGGAATTCTGGATCTAGAGTCCACTAACTTATTCAATGATTATTTTCTTGATTCCTAACTGTGTAACTGCAATGGACATAATAAGCAGTTGTAAAACTCTCACAAATTGGTTGACCAGGAGAGTAGGTAAGACCCATTGTAGAGAAAGGACCAAGTGACAGACCCTGAACCTCCCCCTCCCTCTACAGAGAACTGCCTGCTGGGTGGGTAGTCAGGCTAAACACCCCCGACCACTGGGGTCAGTAGGAGGCAAAAGTACTAATGATGTGGGGGTACCAAAGGCCACCCCCCTTTTCCTCAAGTTGGGAGCAACTTGAGGTGTAATTTTTGTTCCAGAGTTCCCATGGCACCAGGCTGAATCTAGTTTCCAGCAAGGACCCCATTCTTGTCTAACTTTCTTTCCATCCTTGTCTAAGCTTCCTTCCCCCCCATCCTCCTGAGAGCACACTTTCAAAATGTCAGGTCTTTATCTCAGGGTCTGTTTTTGGAGAACCTGACGTGAGACATTCACCAAGAAACCCTGTTTCTTAACCTTTATGTGTGACTTTGTGCTGTTTTCCTTCATTCATCTTGTCACAGCTATGCAAATATAAGTAAATGACTTCTCTATTTGCTTTATGTTACTTTTCAAGGAAACTGATTTTCAAATGTAAAGGATAGAATCAACATGGTTGATAATGTTAATGAATAATTTCTATTTATATTCCAGGAAAAAAATATATAAGTGCACATTTTCACTTTGAACTAACTCAATTCTTAGGACTCAGAATAAGAATATCAGAGTTGTAATCACAGGACCACAACCAAGGAATCTCAAAGAGATGAGCCAAAATCTATAAGTCACTGATTTATTTAAAAGTGACACTGTGAAATAGTGGCCCCAAATTTAGTAAGCAGAAGAACCAGTATCTTAAAAAATAATTATTTGATAAACACAATGAAACTGAAACTATAATTAATATATCTACAGGAACAAG
This sequence comes from Smutsia gigantea, assembly GCA_032199065.1. NCBI lineage: Eukaryota > Metazoa > Chordata > Mammalia > Pholidota > Manidae > Smutsia > Smutsia gigantea. Next base: position 171,368 of record JAVSCE010007229.1, read on the forward strand.
AAAGTATATTTAACCTATTAAATAATATAACACATTTATGAAAATCAAGTAAATTGAAATCTTAAAAATGAAAATAAAAACTGCAAGGAAAAAACAAACTGACGACTGAATAATAAAAGAATAGGCTCATGTGAAGAACACATTAACTAGCTAGTTAATTGAAGCAAGGCAATTTCTCATTGTAAAAACCCAAAGAGATGGAAAATACCTTTAAAACCTATAACATAGAGGATATATCCAAAAATATCCAAAGAGGACAGATCTTGTCTAAGAGCAATTACAGAAGGAGAGATAGAGGTAATACTTAAAGAAGTAATATAAAAAATATTTACGTACCTAAAGAATAACATTCGTCTTCAAATTAAATGGTTCCACTGAGTACCAAGCAAGATTAAAAATGGTAAGTAGGTAAGTATATAAAGAAAGAAAGTGGAGGTGGAGGATACAGACCTGTGATGATAGATAATCAGATATAGATAGATAGATAGATGATAGGTAGATAAAACCTGGTGAAATTTTACTATGCCTTGGATAAAGAGTTTATTACAGCTATATGGACAAATGTTAATATTTTTTTTAGTTTATTTTGATATCATTAATCTACAATTAAATGAGTAATATTATGGTGATTACACTACCCCATTCATCAGGTCCCCCCCCACCCCCATTACAGTCACTGTCTATCAGCGTAGTGAGATGCCATAGAGTCACTACTTGTCCTCTCTGGGTTGTACTGCCCTCCCCAATGCCCCCCTAACATTACATCTGCTAAACATAAAGGATGGAAAAGTGAGAAGAATATTTAACTTAGTTTAGGGTATGAAAGGAAGGATTGTAATTTTGCACCGAGGATACACAGCATAGAGAGCAGCAACATTCTCTGAGAGAAGGAAGAGCTTCCTGTTCTCTAAAATTCTTACCCACAAATGCAGTTTCAAATGATAAAGTCTTGGTATGTGAAGATCACAGAAGAACTACTAGGATCTTAACTGTCTCCTGTCAGATTCAGCCTTTGATAGATGTTACATAGGCTTGAGTAGTCCATCACATATCTTAACTCAGACATGTGCTGGTGACCACTGAGTTGGATCCTGTGTATTTTGTTATCCTGGGATTAAACATTGAGCAACATTATAGTCCATGAAAAATATCTAGTCATCATCCTAAAATTTGTCACTATAATATTGTCTGGTGCAAGAATATTCCTCAATTCCTGAGGAGGTTCATTATCCAAGTAGCTGTTAAGAGTCGTGCTAGTAAACATTTAGATCGTATATTGGCTTATCTTGCAAAGAAAAAATCCCAACACTTCCAGAAAGGCTATAACAAGTCCTCTACTAACACAAAACAAAACAAAAAAATAGGGTTTACATTATATTTAGATTTCCTTTTAGCATCATGAAATTTTAACTGTGAATATTTTTTAACACATGAGAACTTCTCAGAGCAAGTTATTTTCCAGATGTAAGGTACTTGAGGTCACTGACTTTTTCAAGTCAATTGGTCTGAAATTTTAAATCAGCCATACTTGAGGCTATTTATGAGAGCTATTCTGTCACAGAGACAATTTGCTGTAATTCTAACCACCCTCTTGGTTTTGCAAAAAATATTGGATTTTTTTGCCTGTTTCTGAAGACTTTTCATCACACCAGGATTTAGGCACAGCCAAATTTATAGGTGTGGCTTCTGTAATACCATCCCACCCATATCTCTGTCTTCATTGTCACATGGCATTCTCCCTGTATATCTGCCTTCAAATTTCTCCTTTATAAGGATACCAGTCACATTGGATCAGAGGCTATCCCTCCTCCAGTATGATCTCATATTAAATTAACTAATTATTTCTGCAACAGCTGCATTTCCAAAGAAGTTCTCGTTCTATGGTATTGGGCTTATGACTTCAACATATGAATTGGGTTTGAGGAGATTCAGTTCAGCCACAATAACCTCTTACATTCCTCCTGAGCCAAAGATTTTGTGTCTATTGAAATTGAAATAGCACTATTATCTACCTGTGGGTAAAATTGCAATGTTTCCAGCATCTCTCATCTGGCCTTAGTGTATCTCCATATTAATAGGTGTTTCCAAGGGGTGGAGAGAAGTAGGCCATCTCCATATCAATAGGTAATTACAGGGGCAAGCAAGGGCTTATCTGGACTGGAGAGGTTGGGTGGGGGCCTTTTCTTCTGCAGCTGGGTCACAAGAGACATGGGAGAGCAGAAGTGGACAACTGCTTGTAAGCAATAAACGGATTTCTCCCACTTTATTTCTCCCTTTGACTAATTTCGGTTTCAGTTATTTTGCCCCGTGAATTTTTCCCCCTAGAGTTACATTACCGTTAAGTGTTTTTATGAGGATTGGGAGAATTAATAGCTAGATAGCACTTAGAACAGTTCCTGGCACATAATAAGCACTACTGATCACGAATAAGCATGCTATATTTCTGACATTAGTACATTTTAATAAACATATTCAGGGAAAATGTTTTTAACTTAAAACTGCCAAGCCTTATGAAAGCTACATTTATTTTCAGCAGGCAGAGTTTTTGTTTATTTTCTGCATGCTAAGTAAAATGACATTGGGAAAGGAATCATGACATTCACTACTAATTGCTGGTTATAGCTCCTGAAATATCAGTCACCTGGCATTAAAAAATCACAATGATTGATCATCACAAAGGTTTTCAGTGGTATTTCCATAGCTCTCAGCTAACTGGTTAACACATTTTAGGAGAGTCATGTGACTGATATTCTTCATAGTTTCACAGGAAATTGCTATGTAGTTTGCCTTATGTGCAAAATTTTTAGATTTTAATATAAAATTCTAAATGTACATTTCCATACACTATGTGAATAAAAAAAGAAACAATGCCATAAAATTCTCTCAGGCTACATGAACATGTTCAATGTTGCTCAAATGTAAATGAACAACATACTGCATTCTGATACAGCTGTATAAATGTTTGTACTTCCATAATCTTGATAATAATAAAGCTTTGAGGTTATTTTTATACATGTATTTTCTAAAAATCCATTAACACCTTTTTTACCTGCTTGCGGTGTGTATTTTATGTTGTGATATTGACAAAATGATAAAGCTCTTCCTGTAATTTGGTTTGTACATTATTTTTAAGTGTGCTGCAAGCTCACATGAATAGAGATTATAAGGAACATTTTTAAGCAATTAAAACATGAGCATGAACCCAAGATTCCTAAGTGACAGAAAGACTTTAAGTGGTGCAATAAAAAGTTCAAGCCATCAAAAGAATTCACTATTTGCTACTTTGACACTTTGACCTTAACTCTTCTTTGTGGTTTGTTTTATTCAGCAACTTTATTAAGGTGTCATTTCTATTCAATAAACTACAAAAATATAAAGTATATAATTTGATAAATTTTGACTTATGTATGTATTCACCTATCACCATATTTGAGAGAATATATCCATTACCTCAAAAGTTTCCTTGTAACCTTCTGTAATCAATTTTTGGTCCTATCCATGCCTCATCCCATCACAAGTAAATTATTATTCTGCTTTCTGCCACTACAGGTTAGTCTACATTTTAAAAATAGTATATAAATAAAGTCACATAGGATGTACATACACAGTCTGGCTTCTGTCACTCAGATTAATTTTGTGAGATTTATCCACGTTGATGTCTGTATCAAGAGCTTATTGTTTTAATGCTGATGTACACTGTATTGTTTGGTTTTATAAGAGTTTGTCCACTTACCTGCCAATAACCATTTAGGTTCTTTCCAATCTTGGAACAAATGAAGGTGCTATGAATATTAATGTATAGTGGCCTCTTGAGGTGGTTTGAATTTACATTTCATTTATGCTTTTATTCTTATCTTACTGGTCACACCTTTGTTTTTTTTCTAGTTTCTCATGTAACTCACCCATGCATAGAGATAATATTGCAAACACTCAAGGAAGGGGAGACATTTTCTTTTCAGATTTCAGTTTGCAGTTTTCCCAGATCTTTCATTTGTGTCCTGTATACTTTTTATTTTCCTGTCAGGGCCCAGGTTTTGAAAGGCAGTTTCCAGGAAGACATACTTTCCTTCTCTTTTGTATGAGTTTTAGCTTTTTATTTTGTTATATTTTATTAATTATCTTTCTAACACTCCTTGTTGAAGTAGTGAATGCTGAACCCCTGGAAACAAAAAGGGTCAGACCAATCTGGGTCAAATGGTCACATTTTACATGGGACAGGAAATGAAATTTGAAGTGGTATTTCTGTAAATAAATTATCTACTCTAAAACCTTTAAAACTTGTCATAGAATTTTGAAACATCTATGAAATAACACATCCCTTCAATATAAATTCAGATGAGTTTACTGATATTTTAGCACAACGATGTCATGTCATCTGATATTTGTGTACCAGCTCTATCAAAGAAGAATTCTTAGTTTGAGAGCTCCTTTCTATCAACTATGGCCAATAAATTCAAATTTTATATTTCTCTCTTAAGAAAACACACAAAAACATGGTGATTAGAAAAATTTGCTACTCTTTGCAAGAGTTGAAAAACCCCAATATTGAGAAAAATATCTTGTTTTTATACTTCGGTTAAGATGATCCACAGCTCGTTGTGACTGTTTGCTTTTAAGTTTGGTTTTGGCAGTTGTAGCATCCTAGATTGCTGCCAGTCCTGAAAGAAGTCATTTATCTACACAAAGATCACCTTTTTGCTCCTGTCACTGCTTTCTTTTGAGGAGATCTCCCAGCCAATGTGTTCTTTGGAAGAGGACATCAATAAGATATTTGAGTATTGTGAAAGAATCTAGTTAAAAGTGAGAAAGTCTTATCAAGTTATTGAACAAATAAATCTGTAGATTGAGAAGAATTTTGAGACACATGATAAGAAAAGTCTAGATTGCCTCAAAAAGATGATTAGTAGGAGTATGGACATTAAAGGTGCTTCTGGTGAGGGCTCAGACAGAAGTGAGGGGCGTGGTAGAGAAAGCTTCTATAATCTTAGAGAATACATATATAGCTATAAACCTAATATTGGTCGAAAGATAAAAGATTCTCTTGAAAACTCAGAGTGAAATAAGGAACATGTCACTGAAAACAGGAAAAGGAGATCCTTGTTACACAGTGGTAGTTACTTGGCTAAATTGTGTCCTACAGTTGCATGAAAAGAATAAACTATAAGTAAAACACTTGGATATTTGACTGAGATTTCCAACCAAAATTGAAGGTGCTGCCTGGTTTTGTCCTGTTACTTATTGAAAAATCCTAGAGCAAAGAAAGAAGCAAAAAAAAAAAAATGAGAAAAGAAAAGAAAAAAAGTACCAGCACTTAATGATTTAGTATATTCTCAGCTTATCCAGATTGCAAAAGACGATACTACTAGGAGATTCACCAGTAAAGCAGTTCTGGATAGAAGGCTGAGGGCATGGCTGGACAACTTTTGATGAAGAGAATAGGTATGTGGCTCATGGATACACTCAACCACTTTAGCAGAAGCCAGTATTACAGATGGGGTTATCCAGGAAAGATAAGTAGATGATCATCTTGGTCTGTGATATGAATCCACATGACATAGTTTGGAGACTCAGATGTTATACTAGCAGAAATATAGCCAACTTGGACTGAAAGGGACAGATACTAGACAGAATGAAAGTTGTTGGACTCCCAAAATTCTATAGACAAAAAAGAGCCCAATAAAACTATTTGGTAGAAAACATGTGACACCTTTCAATAAAAAGGAAGGATCACTCAGAGGACTGAATTGTTAATTGGAACTTACCAAATATTGTTGAAAGGTCATAAAAATAAACAAGGCTATTAAATTGGCTATCATATGCTCAGACTGTGTTCATTGATCTGACAACTACAATGTAACATTCCCATTGTTTTCAGGAATGATCAAGTTATATTCTTATAAGGAATCACTTCTGCTGTTTATTGTGTTTTGAATAGGAAAATATAAGTTGGCACATATCTTGCAGAATGCTGTGTTTGTGCCTCAGCTCTCTAGTGTAGGGATTATTTTTACTGATACAATGAACAGATACACTATGGAGGGTCAATAGTATTGTAAAAACTTAAGATGTCTTTGGCTGAAGGTATATTCTTTCACTTTCACAGAATACAAATCCTTCCTGGTTTGCTATATTTACATTTAAGTTGTTTTATTTTTTGAGGAATTGTAAATTGTTTTATACTTTTAATTTTGTTGTCCACCCTTTCAGGCTAACTATATAGAAATGCAGTGATCATTATATGTTCATTTTGTTACGGAAAAACCCGCTTTTCATTTGTCACATAGTTAACATAACATTTCCTGAACGCCTACTATCTACTTGTCAGTATGCTCATTACCAGGTATGTAAAAGTGAAAAAAATATATTTGTCAGGTTAGGTCCTGGCAGTGAGAGCAGAGATAGAAACTTTAAATAATTTAAAATGTAGTATGAGCAATAATAAAAATGTAGAATGCACAAGGTAAAGTAGGGGCACATATTTTTGCATTAATAAATTTTTAGTTGTCAGTGGTCAACATATACATAGGCTCTTGTTTTTTAAAATGTGATTTGGGAATATTTGCTATGATAGAAAAAGAAATAACAGACTGTTAACAGCCAAGGAAGTCAGTGGATTCTGATGTGAGCATTGCAGAAACTTCTTAAAAATAGAAAATTGAATGATAAGTAAATTATTATTTGGTGATTTGTACTTCATTTTCTGCCATCTTTGTAAAATATCTCCATATTTCCCTTATAAGCTCTGCATTAATTTTAAGAAATGCTAAATTCATGTATATTATTTATATCTATTTATATCTGTATTTATAATCTGTGCATCATCTACCTAATTCTCTCTCTTTCTACACACACCAAGGTAGTATGTGGTATTCTGTTGCTAGTAATGCTCTTTCATTTCTCTGAAAACTGAACCATGTGTACATCGTCGTCCGAGCATTGCTGCATCCTTCTGTTTCACTGATGTGGACTGAACTGAAGGTACCAGGCCCATAAGCGCTCCTTTCTCTCCTGGACAAAGTCTAGCTCAAATTTTACTGATACTTTTCAGGCTTGAGAAGTTTGAATCAACCTAGACTTTTTGGAATGCCTCCTAGTATGAGTTTTGATTCAAACAAGAGAGTTTTAAATTCAATTTGTGTTCATCGAAGGTATTCAATGTTAAAATCAATCAATCAATTTAGAAACATCTATTGAACACCCTAACTGTATGCCGGGCACTAAGATAGCAATGACAGAGCACGGATAATTTAAACCCAGCTTTAGCAGATTTCTCAGAAGGCAGGTAAAATTCTTACATAGTTTTCATATTTCCTTAACTTTGGATCAGCCACCATGATTTAAATCCATAATTCATTGTTCTGGATAATGAACCTGGATATTATTTTAGCATGGTAATTGCTTTGAGTATATGTTGAAATTAATCAACTATAGAGACCTCTCTCCATAAATATATATGTATGTAAAAATAAAAATGCAAATCTTCTTTGGGAAGAAATACATATTTTTGGTATGATATAATTAAATAATTTGTAGTGAATAGAAATTCTGAAATTATTAAAGCATGTGATGTTTAAATACAAATGATACATTTATAAACTTAGAGCTGGCTCAGCATTACACTTTTTAAAACACAGAATTTTATTTCCTTACATTTTCCTAATTCAAATTAGGCTATATATCACATGTGATTATTTTCATCACGTACAGTTCCTAATTTCTCCAAAGGGAGTTCCAGTACAGAAAAGACCAAAACATAGATATGTTTTCATTTTAAAAGAAATGAAATGCTGTTTCTTTTAAAGCAGCATTCATTGATTCAGCAAAAATCAATGTGTACAAAGACTATGTCAGGAGAAGCTGATACAAATATAATGGTGAATAGAATACAATTCCTCCCATAAGGGGTGTTTAATCTAGTAGACAATGTAAAGGGGATGCTCACAAAGAGCAAAGGAATGTAAAAAATATTTGATAGTATGATAAATAGTCGTAGAATTCAAAAGTTGGGGAAGTGGAACAATTATTTCCTGGTGGACATGAAGTTATAGAGAAAAAAATGTTCTAACTAACCTCAAGGTAACCAGAGTGTCATTAACTAAAGTTCCATGTTCTCTCTATAAATCATACTCATTAACGTCCCAAATTTTTGGAAATCTAGTAACTAAGGTACTCTTTAATGTGGAGGTATCACCGGAGAAAACGTAGCTCAAACTCAGAAAGGAAAATGAAATGTATAAAACTAAACTCCAAATTAGATACTTCTCTTATTTTTCTACATTGGTCATGTATTCTTTATGTGTTCCTTTTCTTTTCTACCTCCTGTGACTCAATCTCCAAATTCACTTGAATCTAATTTCTAAAGAGCTTCTTTCAGGCCATTCTGGTAAAAGTCACCATTGTCTCTCACCTGAACTATGTAAGGTCTTTCATTTGCCATGGAAACTAACTCTAATTCATTCTGTACATGGTAGACAAATTATATTTTCTAAAATATAAATGTCATCATATTACTCTTTGACAACATTTTTTGATGGTTTCCCATTATCCTCAAATTAAACCTCAAGTCCTTTACATTCATTACAAGCTCTCCATCGTCTGGTTCTTCCCATCATTTCCAGTCTTACAGATCTGACTCTCAGGGAGGACATAGAAAGAAACACTGAAATTTTCTTTATCTCAAAAACCAGGGGTAGGGGCACTACAGCCATTTATTGGATAAGACCCAGGTTTCGTATCCTTTACTGCAAAGGAAGTATGACAAAATGAAAGAAATCCCTTGTGCTTCTTACATTTCTGACAAGATACCATGCATATGAAAACCTATTTTAATTATTTGAGCCAAGGATGCAAATCACTTTTACATGTGAAAAAAATTTTTTTGGCATGCTAATAAAATTTACCAATTTCTCCAGGAAAGTAACTTCTGTGTAAATCAGAAGAGTACTCTTTATTCAGGACTTGACCAAGAATTTTTACCATTTGGAAAATTATGTCACTTATGTAAAGAAATAGAAACTTGGCAAAGTGAATTATTGTTCAGATTAGGGCTCTAATTCCACCTGGAATCTGGCATACCAGGTAGGAAAATTGACTTTTCAGGATTAACTCCAATACATGGACACAGTTGGGGAAAAAGTTTAGGCTGAATTCAGTGACTCTGCATGCACCAATGATTCAGTCCAGGCATAATAAATACTAGACATGTGACAATGTCTAGGTACCAGCAGTATTAAATGATGGTCTACTTATTACTTGGGACAGAAAAGTCCCAGGGAAAAAAACTCAATTCTGGGGTTCATAAGGATCAGATATGATCGAAATTGAATTGAATCATCAGAGGCAGGGAGGAATTGAGACTTGAGCGGGCAAATAGATTTTTTAGCATTTGGTTAGGCAGAGTAGGTGGCAAGGAGGAAGGAGGAGAACATTAAAAAACTGGAAAGTAAATATTTAAAAATAAGTTTAGGCCCAGCTTTTGTAATCTGGAATCATGAAAATATACCCCCACCCAGAAAAATGACAAAACCTAAAAAAGTATTTATACTGTATTTTATGTTACTCCCTGAAGATGTGCAAAATAGAGGCTCTTTGTGGATTACTACCTCTTTACTGGGGTTATGCCTTCCAACAGGATAATACTGTTTCAACTTTCAATAGAAGAAAGTATGTCTGTCATCTATTCATTCTGCATACATTTTATCACAGGCATATTTAATCATTTATTTAAAGCCTTAATCATTTAAAGCTTTAAAATTCATTGAAAATAGAGGTCAGGGTAGATGGAAGATATTTCTGTACCTGCAGAATGCTAATATATTTGATTGAATGCATAAGGAATTGCAAACTTTAACTTGCATTTGAAAAAGAGGGTAATGTAGTATTCTTTTGCTTTAACATGCTGTAAACCCAGTACATTCACCTTAGGATGTTTTATATTAATTCACTAAGAAAGAACATATGCATCTTTTGGGTGTGTGTCAGGGGCAGGGTGCAGGAGGCAAGAATTATCAAGAAAATGTTCAGCAAATCAGCAAAGGCAGAAGAGCCTTCCTGAGCCACTCTTGCCTGTTGTTCAGAGTAAGAAAACTACATACAAGCACATGCCTGTCCCTTCCACAGTCATAGGCTTATTTTTCTTGGGAGCCACTTAGGGCTCGGTATTGTAGATGCAAACCTATTTTTCATACCCCTCTCCTACAGCAGCTTCTATAGTATGAATTTGCTCAGTGATCCCCTAAAATGTGGAGTTTGTTGAAAATGACACTTCTTGGTAACTTCACTTAATTTCTATGCACGAAGTGAGAGTGAGCTCTGAATTAGTTTACAGCATTGCATTGTACTAAAATTCTGATTATATAAAAGCTTAAAACATGCTTTGCTCCTATTGTTAAATTGGCTGTAAACTGTTGATTATAATCTTCTAAACAATTCCTATAAATATTACAAACAGGCAACATTATGAATTCATTTTATAATAATGTACTCATACTATCTCTTATTGTCAATTCTGGTGAAACGAATTACACTATTTATACTCTGAAGTTTAAAGTTTTGCTAGGGACTTTATTCTTTCTTGCATTATAAGTTTAAGAAGTTGATTTTTCCTTCACAGTCATAATATCCCTTTATTTTTGCCAAGGAGTTGGCCTGCTGGCCTAATACCCTGTATGCCTCCTCTCCTCACTCTCATCTTCCACTATTTCATTGTTTAGTGAAACAACAAATAAGAAAGCAGGTTCTGGGCTGCTCCGAGCAGCGCTTCTGGCCATATCCCAAGAGGCCTGCGTTGTGGAGTTGGGCGCAGGCAACGGTCTCCAGTGATGGGGACCACGGTAGCAGCCCCCGGGCGGGATGCTCCAGGGTCCGAGCAGCTGGTTTGGCTTGGAGCCGCCGGCGGCGTGTGGCCGGCAGTCAGAGGGAGGCGGGCAAAGCCGCGCACCGAGGGGGTGGTGGAGTAGGCGGAGGGCGAGCCTCAGCAAGCGCGGGACCCGGAGCTCCTGCACCAGGCCAAAGGCCTTGGCACCTATTTATTCAACTTGGCAACTGCTGCTACAAAAAAGATAACTGAATCAGTTGCTGAAACAGCACAGACGATAAAGAAATCATTTGAAGAAGGAAAGATAGATAACATAATCGATAAGACAATTATAGATTTTCAGAAGGAATATAAAAAATTTGTTGAGGAGCAGCATACTAAAAAATCAGAAACAGCAGTCAGTGCCCCTGTGGGTTGATAGTAATGATGAAGAAACAATTCAACAACAGATCTTGGTCTTATGAGCTGTCAAGAGGAATTTCCTTCGCGACCTTCCAGCCGCTGTGCAGTTTAATTTTGACTTTGATCAGATGTATCCTGTCGCCCTGGTCATGCTTCAGGAGGACGAGCTGCTGGGCAGGATGAGATCTGCCCTTGTTCCTGAACTTGTGAAGGAAGAAGTGTTTTGGAGGAACTATTTTACCGGGTCTCCCTAATTAAGCTCAGGCCACTGGGAAGGAAGAGAAGATCCAGAGCAGAGAGGATGAGTGGCCGCTGACAGAGGCAGGAAGATAACTGATATCTAACAAACGCCACCTGTTGTAATTAAATCTCAGCTTAAAACTCAAGAGGACGGAGAAATTTCTACCAGCCCGGGTGTTTCTGAGTTCATCAGTGATGACTTCGATGCCTATAACTTAGATGAGGAGGACCTGCCTGAGGAAGGAGATGGAACAGCTGGTGCTTGACAAAAAGGAGCCGGAGAAAGCCGTACCAGAAGACGAATCTGCAGATTGGGAAAAAGAACTACAACAGGAACTTCATGAATATGAAGTGGTAACAGAATCGGAGAAGCGAGATGAAAACTGGGATAAAGAAATAGAGAAAATGCTGCAGGATGAAAATTAGCTGTTTCCTGAAATAAAAGAAAATAATCCATAACATTCTGTGACTGACATTAAATTCTAGATGGCAACACTGAATCAGAAGACACAAAAGAGTATAACTTCATGAGATACAAAATTATTCTCTCTTCAAGTTGAAACTTGCCTCTTCTACTTAAAACTATATAGACCAGTTATAATAATCAAAAAAGGATGTTTTATGTGATATTTCTATAGTATAAATCTAGTTAGAGATATATTTATAGTCAGTATGGATATCTTTGCCACAGAAACACAAATAAAATTTTAAGAGTTCTGTTTTCCATAAGGTCAAAAATATGATTTATTCTTCAGTTGTGGTTTTCTAAATATTTGTATTGTTGCATTTTCATTGATACCTGTATGTTAAAGTACTTGATAATGGATTGATAACTATAAAAATGACCAAATTGTACCAAAGAACTTAAGAAGAAGCACTTTCAGGACTATTTTCTTAATAGATATTTTCTAAAATCTATCTGGAAGCCAAGAGATAATTATGGTGATTTTAATGCTAGAAATACACACAATTTGACATTGAGGAGTAACTGTGCAAAAATACTTTCTCTGGGGCCTTTTCTTTCTTGTTTTGTTTTGTTTTTTAATTATACAACATTTTCCTAAATTCACATGATGATTTTGTAAAAAGCAGGGTCTTTCAAGGTTTTTTTTTTGTAATAATGACCTGCAGAAGCACGTTCACCTTAAAGTCTCTTGTTCCTGTTTAAATCATCACCACATATAAATGTCTTAGCTTTGTTTGTCTTAATTAAGCTGTCAATCTTTATAAAATTGTGTTCTTCTGGGTACAACTTATGAGACTTCACTGACCAATCCTACTTGTATTCTGCTATACCAGCAGGCCCGTGTTCATAGAATGTTTTTTTTTAAAAAAACAACAACAAGGTGGCTTAATGTCAGAACACTTCAAGGTATTTGCTCCCTGAAACATTTTTCAAGGAGTCTTTATTTTATAAAGGGGAATATAATTAAGACCACTCTTTGTAAGAAAAATGTACATATTTATGTTCTTGACCACATAAAAATTAGTCCACAGTCTTCTGGCAAAAGTTTAGTCAACAAGAAAACTGTGTATGGGTCTAAGCATTACTCTTCTGTTCATAATTTGGATGTGCACTTGTGAATGAGCCAGACTGTCTCAACTGAGATCAACTGGTTATAGCAATAAACTCACATAATCTATGAAGATGATGCCGGGATTCTTGTTCGCAGAGCTGAAGAATGAACTTTGCAAACACTCAAGGTAGGAGAGCCAGGTAGAGGCTTTTATTTAGAGATAAAGTGAGAGGACAGAACTCCTGGCTCACGCCAGAAGGGAACAAGAGAGACCATGGTTGTGTCATTGTCTAGGGGTTTTATGCGTGGGTGAGGATTCAGGAATGGGGGTAAAGGCCTAGGGGTGCAGACTTGTTGAGTGGTCCCAGAATGCTCATTTTTGATGAGTAACAGAATAAATTTGCTGCTCTGATTCTTAGGATAGCATTTCCCTGTAGGAGCATGTCAATTAAGACTACCTGCCCTGCCCCCAAGGTGGGCTGGGTTGTTGCCTGTTTGCTAAAGTGTGTTAAGAATCTTACTTCTTAAATTCTTGAGCTGTTTATAGTTGGGCTTGCTTACTAAATTAATATTTTTCCTAGGTTGCAGATTACTTGATTAGGATTAGAGAAGGAAACACAGCACATAGGTACAGTTAAAAATAAGCTGGGCGGGGACTTCCGGGAAGATGGCGGTGTGAGCAGGGCAGCAGAAATCTCCTCCCAAAACTATATAAATCTATGAAAACACAGTAAATACAACTATTCCTAAAAGAGAAATCGGAGCACACAGGAAAGTGCACAGCGTGCAGCCACACCTGGGAGGACTCAGCACCCCGTGAGGCGGGTAAGATACAGAGCCTCGACCCGGCGGCACCCGAACACTCACCCAGCCCAGCGCGCCGGCGGGAGGAGAGGATTAGGAGCCGGGAGGGAGTGGAAGAGCAGGTCCGCGAAATAACCAGCCCCGGTGGTCTGCGCCGGGAGCGCCGGGAGTGCTGACACACGTTGCGCGGTGCATCAGACATTGAAGAGGCAGCAGGTGCAGGTTTTGAGCCGGGAAGGCGCCAGGACTGTGCAGCCAGCGCCCAGGGACAAGAGAAAAGCGCGCACCATTTGCAGCAGTCTCGAAGAGGCGGGGGGCCCAGCGAGGGAACACCATCGCCCCAACGGGCTCAGCCCTGCAGGCTGGAAGTCCTGGGGAACTTCGGTCCCCTTCATTAGTGACAGAGAGAAGAGAGCAAGCACGCTGGAACTTTATACAGAAAACAATAGTGTCCCATTCATTCCTGTTCCACCCAGACCTACAAAAAAAAAAAGCGGCGTGGCTGCGGTTGCGAATTAGTGGAGCAACAGTGACACCTACAGGACGCTTAGAGAATCCACTCCAGGTGGGCTTTTTTTTTTTGCTCGTTTGTGTTATTTCTTGCTTTTTTTTTCACTAGTCTTTTATTTCTTGCCCTTTTTTTGTCTTTCTTCACCTTCCTTTTCTTTCATTTCTTTCTTCTTTCTCTCTTTTCTTTCTCTTCATTCTTTTTTTTTTTGGCTTGCTAGTTTTTTTTGGTGGTGCTTTTTTTTTTCTTTTTAAACCTTAAAGAGCCCAGCTGACATACGTGGCACCTACCAGTTACCACTCCTCTCAACATGACAAGACAGAAGAATATGATACAGACAAAAATCACCAAGATCCAGAGCCCTTCTGAGAAGGAATCTGAAGGGATGGAAATGCAGCATCTTCCTGAAAAAGAATTCAGAATAAAAGTCATAACCATGCTGATGGATCTACAGAGAAATATGCAAGAGCTAAGGGAGGAAGTGAGGGAAGTCAGGAAAGATAATGCAGAAATGAGACAAGCCATTGACAGGCTCAGCAGCAGACTGGACGAGATGCAAGACACTGTTAATGCAATAGAAATCAGAGAACAGGAATACAGAGCAGCTGAGGCAGAGAGAGATAAAAGGATCTCTAGGAATGAAAGAATATTAAGAGAACTGTGTGACCAATCCAAACGGAACAATATTCACATTAAAGGAGTACCAGAGGAAGAAGAGAGAGAGAAAAAGGGACAGAAAGTGTATTTGAAGAAATAATTGCTGAAACTTCCCCATGCTGGGGAAGGAAATAGTCTCACAGTCCATGGAAGCCAACAGATCTCCCAACACAAGGGACCCAAGGAACACAACACAAAGACACATAATAATTAAAATGGCAAAGATCAAAGATAAGGACAGAGTATTAAAGGCCGCTAGAGAGAGAAAAAAGATCACCTACAAAGGAAAACCCATCAGACTATCATCAGACTGCTCAACAGAAACCTTACAGGCCAGAAGAGAATGGCATGATATATTTAACATAATGAAACAGAAGGGCCTCGAACCAAGAATATTGTATCCAGCACGATTATCATTTAAATATGATGGAGGGATTAAACAATTTCCAGACAAGCGAAAGTTGAGAGAGTTTGCCTCTCATAAACCACCTCTACAGGATATCTTAAATGGACTGCTCTAGAGGGAAGCACTCGTAAGGCTAAAAACATGTCACCAGAGAAAATAAAATCACAGTAAAGAAAGCAGACCATCCAAACACTAACTAAAGGCAAAGAATAAAACTAGTATATAAAGAATGGAGGAGGAGAATAAGAAGGGAGAGAAATAAAGAAACATCAGACTGTGTTTACAATAACTTAACAAGAAAGTTAAGTTAGATTGTCAGATAGTAAAGAAGCAAACCTTGAACCTTTGGTAACCATGAATCTAAAGCCAGCAATGACAATAAGTACATATCTACCGATAATCACCCTAAATGTAAATGGACTGAATGCACCAATCAAAAGACACAGAGTAACAGAATGGATAAAAAAGCAAGACCCATTTATATGCTGCTTAGAAGAGACTCACCTCAAACCCAAAGATATACACAGACTAAAAGTGAAGGGATGGAAAAAGATATTTCATGCAAACAACAAGGAGAAAAAACCAGGTGTTGCAGTACTTGTATCACACAAAATAGACTTCAGAACAAAGTAGCAAGAGATAAAGAAGGACATTACATAATGATAAAGGGGTCAGTCCAACAAGAAGATATAACCATTATAAATATATATGTACCCAACACAGGAGTGCCCGCATATATGAAATAAATTCTAACAGAATTAAAGGAGGAAATAGAAGGCAATGCATTCATTTTAGGAGACGTGAATACACCACTCACTCCAAAGGACAGATCAACCAGACAGAAAATAAGTAAAGACACAGAGACACTGAACAACACACAAGAACAGATGGATCTAACAGACATCTACAGAACTCTACACCCAAAAGCAACAGGAAACACATTCTTCTCAAGTGCACATGGAACATTTTCCAGAATAGACCACATACTAGGCCACAAAAAGAACCTTAGTAAATTCAAAAATATTGAAATTCTACCAACCAACGTCTCAGATCACAAGGGTATAAAACTGGAGATAAATTTTAGAAAGAAATCAAAAAGGCTCACAAATACATGGAGACTTAACAACATTCTCCTAATTAATCAATGGGTTAATGACCAAATCAAAACAAATCAAAGAATATACGGAGACTAATGACAACAACAACACAAAGCCACAACTTCTGTGGGACACAGCAAAGGCAGTTCTAAGAGGAAAGTATATTGCAATCCAGGCCTATTTAAAGAAGGAAGAACATTACCAAATGAATAGTCTAAAGACACAATTAGTGAAACTGGAAAAAGAAGAACAAATGAGGCCCAAAGTCACCAGAAGGAGGGACATAATAAAAATCAGAGAAGAAATAAATAAAATGGAGAAGAATAAAACAATAGGAAAAATCAACGAAACCAAGAGCTGGTTCTTTGAAAAAATAAACAAAATAGATAAACCCCTAGCCAGACTCATTAAGAGAAAAAGAGAGTCTACACATATAAACAGAATCAGAAATGAGAAAGGAAAAATAATGACAGACCCACAGAAATACAAAGAATTATAAGAGAATATTATGAGAATCTATATGCTAACAAGCTGGAAAACCTAGAAGAAATGGACAACTTCTTAGAAAAATAAAGCCTTCCAAGAGTGACCAAGCAAGAAACAGAAAAACTAAACAGACCAATCACCAGCAACGAAATTGAATTGGTAATCAAAAAACTACCCAAGAACAAAACCCCCGGACCAGATGGATTCACCTCTGAATTCTACCAGACATATAGAGAAGAAATAACACCCTTTCTCCTTAAAGTTTTCGAAAACATAGAAGAGGAGGGAATACTTCCAACCTCATTCTATGAAGCCAGCATCCTTCTAATACCAAAACCAGGCAAAGACCTCACCAAAAAAGAAAACTATAGACCAATATCCCTGATGAACGTGGATGCAAAAATACTCAACAAAATATTAGCAAATTGAATTCAAAAATACATCAAGAGGATCATACACCATGATCAAGTGGGATTCACCCAGGAATGCAAGGATGGTACAACATTCGAAAATCCATCAACATCATCCACCACATCAACAAAAAGAAGAACAAAAACCACATGATCATCTCCATTGATGCTGAAAAAGCATTTGACAAAATTCAGCATCCATTCATGATTAAAACTCTCAACAAAATGGGTATAGAGGGCAAGTACCTCAACATCATAAAGGCCATATATGACAAACCCACAGCTAACATCATACTTAACGAGCGAGAAGCTGAAAGCTTTTCATCTAAGATCGGGAACAAGACAGGGATGCCCACTCTCTCCACTGTTATTCAACATAGTACTGGAGGTCCTAACCACGACAATCAGACAAAACAAAGAAACACAAGGCATCCAGATTGGTAAAGAAGAAGTCAAATTGTCACTATTTGCAGATGACATGATATTGTACATAAAAAACCCAAAGATTCCACTCCAAAACTACTAGAATTAATATCTGAATTCAGCAAAGTTGCAGGATACAAAATTAACACACAGAAATCTGTTGCTGTCCTATACACTAACAACGAGCTAACAGAAAGAGAAATCAGAAAAGCAATTCAATTCACAATTGCATCAAAAAGAATAAAATACCTAGGAATAAACCTAACGAAGGAACTGAAAGACCTGTACTCTGAAAACTACAAGACACTCCTAAGAGAAATTAAAGAGGACACTAACAAATGGAAATTCATCCCATGCTCTTGGCTAAGTAGAATAAATATTGCCAAAATGGGTATACTACCTAAAGCAATCTACAGATTCAACACAATCCCTATCAAAATACCAACAGCTTTCTTCAATGAACTGGATCAAATAATTCTAAAATTCATATGGAACCACAAAAGACCCCGAATAGCCAAAGCAATCCTGAGAAGGAGGAATAAAACAGGGGGAATTACACTCCCTGACTTCAACCTCTACTACAAAGCCACAGTAATCAAGACAATTTGGTATTGGCACAAAAACAGACCCACAGACCAGTGGAACAGAATAGAAAATCCAAACATTAACCCAAACATATACAGTCAATTAATATTTGCTAAAGGAGCCTTGGATATACATTGGGGAGATGACAGTCTCTTCAGCAGCTGGTGTTGGAAAAACTGGACAGCTACATGTAAGAGAATGAAATTGGACTACTGTCTAACCCCATACACAAAGGTAAACTCAAGGTGGATCAAAGACCTGAATGTAAGTCATGAACCATAAAACTCTTAGAAAAAAACATAGGCAAAAATCTCTTGGACATAAACATGAATGATTTCTTCATGAACATATCTCCCGGGCAAGGGAAACAAAAGCAAAAATGAACAAGTGGGACTATATCAAGCTGAAAACTTCTGTACAGCACAGGACACCATCAGTAGAACAAAAAGACTTCCTACAGTATGGGAGAATATATTCATAAATGATGTATCTGATAAGGGGTTGACATCCAAAATATATAAAGAACTCACACACCTCAACAAACAAAAAGCAAATAATCCAATTAAGAAATGGGCAGAGGACATGAATACACACTTCTTCAAAGAAGAAATTCAGATGGCCAACAGGCACATGAAAAGATGCTCCACATCGCTAATCATCAGAGAAATGCAGATTAAAACCACAATGAGATATCACCTCACACCAGTGAGGATGGCCAACATCCAAAACACAAACAACAACAAATGTTGGCGAGGATGTGGAGAAAAGGGAACCCTCCTACACTGCTGGTGGGAATGCAAATTAGTTCAACCTTTGTGGAAAGCAGTATGGAGGTTCCTCAAAAATCTCAAAATAGAAATACCATTTGACCCAGGAATCCCACTCCTAGGAATTTACCCTAAGAATGTAACAGCCCAATTTGAAAAAGACAGATGCACCCCTATGTTTATCGCAGCACTATTTACAATAGCCAAGAAATGGAAGCAACCTAAGTGTCCATCAATAGATGAATGGATAAAGAAGAGGTGGTACATATACACAATGGAGTATTATTCAGCTATAAGAAGAAAACAAATCCGGACATTTGCAGCAACATGGATGGAGCTAGAGGGTATTATGCTCAGTGAAATAAGCCAAGCCAAAAAAGACAAGTATCAAATGATTTTACTCATATGTGGAGTATAAGAACAAAGAAAAAAACTGAAGGAACAAAACAGCAGCAGACTCACAGAACCCAAGAATGGATTAATAGTTACCAAAGGGAAAGGGACTGGGGCGGATGGGTGGGAAGGGAGGGATAAGGGGGAAAAAGGGGCATTATGATTAGCAGACGTTATGTTGGGGGGGTGCAGGGAGGGCTGTACAACTCAGAGAAGACAAGTAGTGATTCCATAGCATCTCACTATACTGATGGACAGTGACTGTAAGGGGGTTGATTGGGGGGACCTGATGAAGGGGGTAGTTTAATAACCATAATATTGCACATGTAAATGTATATTAATGATACCAAAATAAATTATTAAAAAAATAATGAAAAATAAAAATGCTGATGCCCCAACGAGGCACCTCTCTGCTAGGACATGATAAATAGACTCTCCCCTAAGAGACTGAGGTATTGGTCTGCCTTGACTCTGGCCCACTCCTCCCTTGGATGTATTGAAATAAAACTTTCACTCTGCTTAAATAAATAAATAAATACAATGGATAGATGAATGAAAAAAAAAAAGAAAGAAAGCAGGTTCTGAAGGCAGACTTCCCAAGTATAAACACCCAAATGTATTGATTATTAGTTATATGGACTTTGTAAAACATTTGTGCCTCAGTTTCCTCACCTCAGAATTAGAGTGAAAACATTATTGATTTTATCCACTTGTCTTTATGGTTTAAGGAGATAATGCATGTATGAAACTTAGCATGTATATGAACTCCACAGATATTAATTATTCTTTTATTATTTTTTGATGATATATATTTTACATAATTTCAAAAAGCTTATTGTCTTAAACTTTTCTATTTGCCACTTCTATAAATCATAATTACATGTTTTTAAATAGATTTGATATTTCAATAAAGTATTTAACCTGAATCTTAGACATATACATGGCAAGCCATACTTCCCGCAAACAAAGAATTATGCCAGTGTGGACATATACACATGAGTACAGTCTAATTATTTATGGCCAAAACAGGGTTGCATTTAAAAATTACTAGCTGGAGCAGGAGGACAAGAATAGATTATTTATTCCAGTAATTCTCATTGTTTAGATTTTAAGAAGTAATTTCAAAGGAAAAATAAATATCATGAATCCCTACCTCATAGTAACTCAGTGAACTCAAGGGGAAAATATAACAGTGTTTATTTTATACACCTGTAATAACAAAGCTTCAAAATATGTAATGCGAAATAAATGAACTAAAATGAAAAAAATAAGCAAATATTATAATTACAAATTTTAACCCAGCTTTGTATAAGTAACATACCATTAAATACATAATTGATTGACATATATAAAACATTGCTGGGAACAATTTCAGAATCCATTTTTTAAATTATGTATACACTATATTTAATCAATTTTTAACTATATATAGACCATATAGTGACAATAAAGTTAACCTCAGTAAATTTCAAAATATCAAAATCCCACAGATAATGTCACAAGCACAAAAGAAATAAACTAAAATTAAATGGCATAAGAAATTTAACAGAATATAATTTTAAAGTCCCCAATTGTTTGGAACTTCAGCCCTTCAAAATAAACCTTGTGTCAAAAACAGAAACCAAAAGATAGCCTCCATGTAAGAACTCCATCTCTGGGTAGAAAAAAACATGTAGAGTGGTCCTGGGTCTACATGCAGAGGGAAAAAGGCTCAGCCGAGTCTAGCTTGCCAGCTATCCTTGCTGAAGTATTGGACATTTGAGTGAAGCTTTTCTGAACTCTCCACATGATCCCAGGCATAAGGTGAAAATAATGAGCTACTCTAGTCAATCACTGGCATGTTGAGTAGAAAAATTGCCAACCAAGTTCTATTTGAATTCCTAACTCACAAAATCATGATAAATAATGAGATGTTGTTTTAAGTCACTGAGACAGCTTATGGGTTTGTTGAAGCTGCTAGAACTGTCATCCAGAAAAATAAAACTTTATTCTGAACCCAAGTTCAACCATTATTTGTAAGGTGCTTCAATGCACAGGAAACATTTGGACAAAGAACTACTCCATCTATCTCCTTAACTAGTATTTGGTATGGCAATATCAGTGCCTGACAAAGGAGACCTTCGGGCAAGGAGAATATGGAGAGATAGAGGAAAGATTCATAATGATAAAAAACATAAATTCAAGAGGAAGATATAATAAATTTATTTTGTATGCCTCTAATACAACAAAGCTTCAAAATAAGTGAACTAAAAGGGAAAAAAAGCAAGTATTACAATTGCTAATTAAAACCCAGCTTGGTATAAGCAACATGCAGTTAAATACATATTCAATTAATATTTATAGAATACTGCCAAGAACAATTTCCAAATATATGATATTTTCAACTGTCCATGGAATATACTTAATCCATTTTCAGCTGTACATAGACCATATGACACTACTCATGACGAGCCTCCACAGAAATTTCCCTGACGGGAGCCCATGTGGTGGCTGGACTGGCCTTGTGGTTTTTATAATGATTGCAAAAACATACCTCAGCAATGATTATCAGGGAACTTTAAAAATCAAGGTTTATTACTGATTAATGTTTTACTCAAATTTCTCACTGAGATGATTACTGGCTGGTGCCAAGGGAATTTTATGTGGACTTGGGAAACTTCAGAGGGTCACGGTGTGCATACAACTTCACATGTCTGGAGTTGGGAGAACAAGGAAAAGTAAAAGCAGGAGTGGTCTGTGGGGCTGATGACCAGTTAGGCCTGGCATTTCATGTAGATCTCAGCCTCTGATAGTGATGCTGTCTGTTTGGAATGCCTGAGACACTCACCTGGTCTCACTTTGCTTGAGGCAAGCCCCCAAAGAAATTTGAACCAATGTGATAGGTCCACAGGCTTTGTGGTTCTTATGTTTGCAAGGCATATATCAGCTATAGCCATGAGGGAACTTTGAAAAATTAGGATTTATTACTCACAGGTCTTGGAGAATATATGGCATGCCTGGGGCCACACAGTGAGGTCTAAGGTAGAGAGAGAGACCATGTACCTTGAGTTCTACTTTTTTTTGAGGTTGAGGGCGGGAGGCTAGTAGTTCACAGGTCACTCTTTCCTGGCCAACTCAAAACATGAAAGTGGGAGTGAGGGTGTGGGGCCACTCCAGTGGTCAGTTATCTAGGTCACCCAAGGCTCTCAAAAGGGGGGCTTCATGGGTGGGGACAACCTGTTTCCTTAGCTAGTTGTTTAGCTAGTAGTTTTTTCTTCCAGCTGGCAATTTGTTTATTTAAAATCAATATCTAAAGTGGATACCTCAGTAATCAAAAGCTTATTGTCAGGCATTTACACTACTTGGGTTTTGATTGAGTAAGTAAGAAGTCACTGAGCATGAGGACTTTTCCAGGAGCCTCGACATTCTCATTGGACACTTGAAAAACTCCTGCATGCTATTCAGTTGCTGACTCTATAAACACTCTGGACAGGAGTGGACCGGGAGTTTCTCTTGCCCATCCTGCAGGGGTTAAGATATGCCTGGAGAAAAGTTGGTCTCTCTGAATTTTGTCACCATCTTGGTGAAGAAGTCACACATATAAAAACCTGACCAACCAAAGATGCTGGGCATGAGTGTCTCAGGGGACTCCAAGGAGGTAAAAGCTGACATCTGGGGCCAGCAGGAGTGGTATATATTTAAAAGATAATAGATGGTGATGATTAAGGAGAAGAAGCCTCATCACTACCACCACTATTATTAACACCAGAGTTCTGTGGGTACCATTTAACCATCCAGAGCTCAGTTGGAATTCAGAAAGAACCCTGAAACTCAATGAAAAAGATCCTGTATATAAATGAAAAATAACTGGATTTGGCGGACTTTCTCTCAACCTGACTTATATTACATTTTGACCTCTAGGTTAAGTAAGGGTTAGGGTTAAAACTGAAATTCAGTTACAGAAAATTAAAAGTATACTGAAATGTTTTGGACTTTTTTTAGGTTTATTTATTATTGTACTTTTAGTAGATTTACCATCCATTAGTATGCTTTAACATAAGATTTAATAAATATGCTATTTTCCAAGTTTTATTTGACCACAGTTCAGCTGTTAACAATATTAAAAGTTAATTCAAAATTTATCAGGTATTTAAGGATTAATGGATATAGTTAATTTTCATAATTTTAAATGTTATAGTCAAAACATTTTTGTTAGCTGTTTCTTGAGGTATGAATATAAATTGCTCTTTTATATTCATTTATGGTTATTTTCACACAAAAAAAGCTCTTCTTAATCATCTTCCCCTAATCCTGCTGTCACAGAGATAGAAAGCAACAAAAAACATT
This sequence comes from Smutsia gigantea, assembly GCA_032199065.1. Taxonomy (NCBI): domain Eukaryota; kingdom Metazoa; phylum Chordata; class Mammalia; order Pholidota; family Manidae; genus Smutsia; species Smutsia gigantea. The sequence goes on from JAVSCE010007229.1 coordinate 195,205, forward strand.
TTCGGTCTCCACAGGTCACTTAAAATTATCAAATGACCTAGGGGTAAAACAGTCTATGTCCTATTATAAACATCAGGAGTCACTAATTCTTTTTAACATAATAAAATAATAGAATTTACTTTTCTTCCTCAGAGTAAGGTAAAATTCTTTTATCTGACTTAATAGGAACTTTATCTCAGTTATATTTTTATTTTTCTTGTCTCTTGAGTATGAAAGTGAATTCCAAAGGGCAATGACTGGCCTGGAAATAAGGGTTTTCAAACTATATATAATGTTATTTACTATGAAACCAGAGCATGTGGAAGACAGGGATTGAGCCCAGACCAAACAGTATAGCAGGCAATGTCTTTCTGTTCACCTTACCCTCTCTGTTCTCCTCACCTACCCTCCCTTTAAGGAGGGTAAAACTCCCTTCAGACTTCTCAGTATAATAGCTTCTCACTATAATCATTTCTGACTCAGGAATACCCCATAGTTCTGATACCCCCCTTTTTTTAGTTTATTTTACTTAATATGTCTTTAGGATCTGCTCAGATTATTATTCCTAAAATATCAGTGGATAATTTTAAAAAAAACTTTGCTTGCTGAGATAATGTTTGCAATCCAGGTGTCATTTTCAAAAGGTGACCCACAGAGAGCTTTACATGGATAGGTGGTGACACACTATATAAATACACACATGCTCTTTGATTTTGTTTAGATTTTTAATTAAAGGATCAAAGGGTAAAAATATGGGATATTAGTTAATAATGGTAAAAATTATAACTGATACTTTTATTATGAAGGCATTTGTTGCCTATTTTTTTCTTTCCCAATGAATTTACATACCAAATATGCTCAAACTTAGATTTATTGCTTCTTTAAGCATTCAGGGACCAATCTTGAATTCTTATCATGTTAAACTATAATAGTTTTAAAAGTGATCACACAAGTTGTACATATATACAAAGTGTTAGGATTAAGTAAAATTTTAAAGATTGAAAAGTTCTACTTTAACATCAAACATTTGTGTTTTAAAATATTTGTTAGTATCTACCAGCTACCTGAGAAAGTCCTCTGAAATTCATTTACTCATGTCTTGCTTTTTTTATGGGCTTTATTTTTTGAGCTACCTAGGCTTAGATAGATAATGTTGTATTTAAAGAAAAACCACTAACTGTGATAAGCTCCTTTTAAAACTCCTATATTTTCTATGGCACAGATAGAAGATAAGAAATAAATAAATTGGGAAGAAATAGGAAAGCTATAGAACATCCTACTACTATAAGAAAAAGATCTAAAAACCAGTAAACTAAAAGGTAACTGAAAAGGAAAAATATACATATATCTGATTTGCTCTTAAGATAAAATGGTACTCATTTGATATTTAAAAGTCATCTCAAATTTAGCATGTCTGAAAAGACATCTGATCTCCCTCTTTCATTCCCACCACCTGTTCCTTCTCCAGATTTCCCCATCTTGGAAAATGACTAATTTTCACATTGTCATTCAAGCTCAAATCCTTTCAATTGTCCTTGAATACTTTTAGTTGCATGTTCAGGCCCGCTTTGGTTCCATCTTCAAATGTTCCCTGTCTGCCCACTTCTCATCACCATCAGTGCTTCTGTCCTTATTTGGACCACTGTTTCCCCAGGAACATGCCATTGCAATGTCTTTCTACTATGTCTCACTGTTTCAATTCTTTTTCTACCCAGCAGCCAGACTGATCATTTATGAATGTAAACCAGATCACATACTCTCCTCTCAGATCCTGCTGGGTATTCTTACCCACTCAGAGTAGAAGACAAATTTTACCTCAGCTAAGTGACTCTGCATGACTGGACTCGTGCCCACCCCTCCAACCTCATTTCCACTAAGCTCCTGGTTTAGTAACTTCACTGGGTTTATCTTTGTTTTCTTACAGATCTTTCAATAGGCTAAATTGATTCTAACTTCAGATTCTGTGCTTTAATTCTCTTTACTTGGAATTCTCTCCTCTCAGTTCTCCAAGAAAATCATTCCCTTACCTCACCAGAGTTCTGTTCATAGTATCATCTGTGGGAAGAGGATTTCCTTGATCACCGCATGGAAAGTTCTCTAATCCTTGCTCTATTTCCTACAAGTCACTTACAAATATGGGATTACATTCTTCCATATTTGTTTATTTGCTTATTATTTGCTCCCTCAACTAGGACATACACTCCATGAAGGATTTGGCTAGTGGATGCCTCTTTGTTTCCTCAGAATGTACCTGCTCATTATGTATTTATTGACTAACTACATTAATGACCAAACTGCAGGAGGATTTCCCTCTCTAACGCATCACCAAGTCTCCAGGCCTATAGCCTTTAATTTCAGTACAACATGGAAAGTTGGCTGAGAGGATGGATAACATGGCTCTAGAGATGACAATGCTGGGTATAGTATTAATAAATTAGTTTCATTATCTTTTAAATGTAAAATCATAGAATATAAACATGACAGCTCTGCAGCACACATCCAGGGACACCGGAGTGTCAGCAGGCAAAGAAAATTCAACTTCTAGCCAGACGTATTTGAGAGAGAGAAAGTGGTCCGTAATAACTGGTGTATGAGACGTCATTCCAAATGACTGGAATTTAGAAACGCAAACCAACATACTAGATCAGTAGTTCTAAACTGGGGATGATTTGTCCCAGAAGGAGACATCAGCAATGTCTGAAAACGTTGTTGGTTATGCAGCTTGGGGGAGGGGGCCACTAGCATCTGATGGTAGAGGCCGGGAATGCTGCTAACTATCCCAAAATGTAGTGGTAGCTTGCCACAACCAATTATACAGCTGCAAATATTCATCGTGCTAAGGCTGACAAACTGTCAGAGAGGCAGGAGTATAATTTATAGTTTTTTCCATATGTTAGAAAACAAAAGCATTTTGAAACTTTCTTGGAACATTTGTTTATTATTCCACATTGATGATTCCTAAGCTACAAGCAAGCAATGTGTTCTCATACACTCCTTCCTCAGCTCAGTCACACACAAGAGTAACACAAGAGTAACTGCCCTTTCACCTTTACTTTGTGCTACTCTCCCTGGAAATATGGTAACTGATGCTCTGGAGAGGCTGGTAGCTCAGCTAACTAATTTTCTTTCTATGATGTTATTTGATTATTTCACTACTGACATAGACATCTTTTCAACTAAACTGAGTAAACTGATCTATGTTCATTGTAGGGTTACTTGATTTTATCTTTTTATGAAATAAAAAAATGTTTTCTATTCCAATGTGTTTAATATTTCTCTGTTATTGGAAAAAAAGAAGCTTTGCTGTTGAGAAACTTCATTTCTCAGATCCACCATTACCAGGAAACTTGCTGACTTGATCTGGCAAAAATAGGGAATAGTATCTTTACAGGTAGAATTAACTCTAGCTAATTCATAACTTTCATGCCTAGATGTACACGTGAATTAAGAATAAATGTGTTGTGGTTTCATATCACTTAATGCGTTACATTGTATATTTAAATACATTATACATATTAGGTTTTAGTGAACAAAAACTGAGATTTGTTTCAATTAGATTTAGATTAAATCTATGCTCAATCCAGTCACCATTTGTGTGACTGTTGGCAAGTTATTTAGCTACTCAGAGCCTAACTTCTTAATCTGATAATATCTTATGGTGTATTACAAAGAAAAATAAGATGATCAATGGAAAATGTTTCATATGTTCCCTGAAACTCAGGTGGTATATAAGAAATAGTAGTGGATATTAGTATTAATATGTAAGAATTTGATTTTCTGATGAAGCTGAAAGGGTCATATTCTTTAGAGAATTTGATCAGGCCCTTTGTACATTATTGTGGTCCATGTTTGATACAAAGGCAAATGTCCTAAGGCATTCATATAAATATTGTTAAACATCGTATATGTGGTATATATGTAAGAGAAGAAAAGTAGACAAAAACTCATCCTCCTGTAGTTTATATTTTAGGTGGAGGAAACAGATAAAAAAATACAATTCAATACATAAGTAAAAAAGTTAATGTATCAGATGGCAAAAAATTAATAAGGAAGATTGGGATTATTTAGGATTTCTTTCAACTTTTGTAAATAAATAAATGATCTCATAAATGTGGGTCTATTTTTGACTTCTCTATTCTGTTTTACTGATCTATGTCTTTCTTGACACAAGGATCACAAAGGGAAGATATTTAAATATGAAAAAAACTTAAATTTTAAGCATGTGTGATATGTGTTACATTTACCTACGGTTCACCCAAATTTATTTAGGTTTACAAAAATCTGAGATCTTAAATACTGAAATGGCAGGCATTATTTTGATACCTGAGGGTATGAATAAAAGAAATTTCTCGTCTCTTTAAGATAAACACACTTCACACCTATGCTATTCTTGAAGCTAGTGAAAGGCTGATTGATGATATTTGATATATACAATGTTTTATTTTTCATTATATGTCATGGGCCATTTGTAGCCTTCAACTAAAAATGCAAAAAAAAAAATTGGAGAAAAGAGATTCTAGATTATTAGTCCCAATATCACATTTTAAAAGAGAGAAGAAATCCCTATCAAGGCTACTTGCACAAAATAGGCACACAATGAATATATGCTGGAAGAATTAATGCATGCATAAATAAATGAATGCTCTTGAAAGGCATATTGCTCTGACATAATCTGCAATATTATGATGCATTTAACATTGCTTTCATATAATGGCAAAGGCTTGAGCATCCTGACATAATAGGCCAATTTTAAGAAATCTGGATTTTGAAATGATGTCTGGCTATGTACTCTTTCTCTGTGTTTATGTCACCTCTCACAACCATATGGGACAGTATATATTCAATCTCCTTCATTTCCAAAATTTCTTTTCATCCCTTTAAAAGTGTTGTACCAAAAAACCTAACCAAAACAAAACAAGTATGTCTCATTCTAACTTATCTTTACCAACTCAGTTTTCCCAACTGTTTCACACACACAAAAGCAACATTTTTTTTATGTCTTTGGAGGAGTTGGCTAATTCCAAGTCCGTTATATACCCACAGTGTGATAAAATTATAATGTATTTCTCTTTCTGAAGTTTGGATTAAATTCAGACTTTGGAAGGTGGAATTACAACAAAACAAATCTCATCACCTGGAGGTTTGCATGTCATAATATTTTTTACCTTTATTGTCACTGCATCTCTTTACAAATTCATAAGTACGTGAGAATAAACACTATTCCCTGCCGAGTTTGTCAGTACACTAGACGTTTATGACAGATAAATTGCCAAGAAAACATTTATAATGAACATGATTTTGATGGTAAGTTGTACCTTTAAAACAGATATAAAATTTTCCAGGACATCTAATTTTTATATTACAGGCTTAGGACGGCTACTCTTCTTGGAAAGAATTCAGTGTGTTGACAAATGCAGTGCACCAAAAACCTACCAGCTACAACTGACCGCTCTGCTGGAGCTCAATCCTGCAGAAAGCCTAGCTTTTCTTTCCTAGTTGCTGAAAGACTTCCCTAAAAAGGGGGTAAAAGCATATAAAAAGCTCTCGTACCATACAGACGATGCCTCATAAACACAAGTTTATACAACATCCTTGGGCAATCTTGTTCAGTTACTGCAGACGTTCAGGCTAATGAGAAAGTTAAATGCAAGATCTGTGAAGCTTGAAATCAGTGAAATGTTGAAACATAAAATGTTGATGAGTATTTCAAGAGTCTGTAAACATGAGACAAAAGCTTACTATTTGAAATCTTCTAAATGGCTCAAAGTCATTTTCCTAATAAAATTTTTGGTTAAAAACTGAGGGGAGATGAAGTGGGCAAGGGTTGAGTTGATTTCAGGAAGAACCATCCTTGTGAATTTTAACTAAGGGCTTACTGAAACAGTTTAATATGGAAGATGATATATTTACTCATTCCCTTTATTTCCCCCAGTAGTAACCAGGAGATGTAGAGATTTTTCGATTGATCTCTAATTAAATTTTGTCAATTGAGTAATCTGACAAGATGCTGATGGAAATTCAGGACTTTCCAAATTGAGATAACAAAAAAGAGGGGCATTATATGGCACATGCATTCTCTCCTGGTATCAAGACTTTGCCATTCTGAGTACTGACCACACCTGAACTCTAGAAGTCAAGCAATAGTGAGCATGTTAGATATCCCTCTGTTGATTTCTGGCAAACTCTATCCATATATTCAATTCACCCAAAAAATAATTATTGAGTACTGTCTAGTAAGTCCTTGACACAGTGCAAATTGCTGGTAAAACAGAATAAAAAAAGAAACCCATCCTCTAGGAGATCACCAACTGATATAGATTCCAAATCAGTACATGACATTTGCAATATGATATAAAAGATAACTCAAGTAGAATGAATACAAAGAAGAAAATTTGATCAGTTCTACCTGACACTGAATTGGTGGGAGCATAGAAAGTTTCACAAAGAGGATGGTTTGATCAGACTTTTGAAGAAACAAAAGGATTTTGCAAGCTGTGATATCTTTATAATTTGAGAATGAGGAAATGATCACAGGTACCTTCTTGACTGATGATAAAAATATAAGTTAAAAAGCTAACAGATCCTTTTGAGATAATGTAGAGGGCAATAATATCCCACCTAAATATAGGTGTTTTCCTAAATGTAACACATAGTATTCCCTGAATTTAGGTGTGGGGATTATTGAAACATTTTCACTACTTTCACCTGGAGCCTATTAAATATTAAGCAAACAAAAATATAATCACATAATGTGGAACACTTTACTGATGATTTTTGTGTGAGCCTTTAGAAAAGAATTTTCTTTAGGTACAGTTGTTAATAGTCCAATCACGTACTTCAAGAATAGAGAATCACATTTCTAACATGTCATTGAAAGCAATTGTGCAGTAGTTTCAGACTATAATCTTCTAAAATATTATAGGATTTCTTTGTGTTAACCTGTGCACATTTGAGGTAATACATTTTGTTACTTGAATTTCACAGATCAAATTCACATAGTGGTTTATTCTCTATCCTTCACATTATTAATCTAACAAAAGACTGGTGTTTTCAGTCATAATACGTATATGTAACTGAATTGTTTCAATTTGAAGGAAATTTTAGGTAGTTTCTCATTATGTAGTTTCTTATAATTTATGTAGTTCGGAAAGTATTAAAAGCCTTCAACTACCAGGATTAACAGTTAAATTTGCCTTCTTTCTCTAACCCCTAGACCTCTCTCCCCTGGTATGTCTATGTTTCTAGGTGTTGGGATGGATGTCAGTATTCAGATATCCTGCCTTGGTGGTAGTGGACTATAAATCTGGGTGTGTTATCTTCCATAACAAGTTCTTAGATGCTGTTCCATTTCCTAAAGATGGAAATCTGGAATCACTGTTGGAGCATAAATATCTAAAGAGATTCCCTTTTATATTGCTCACACGAAACTACTAATGCCTTCTGAAAATCTGCAAGTCTTCAGTGATGTGTCTGTGCAGATCCTCATGCTTGTTTGCTTCCACTGTTGATGCAATAGAACTTTTGCTCTCTCAGATTCTACTCTTGTTATGCTGTTGGTTTTACTAAAAATATGAATGGAAAATTTACATTCATGAATAAAGGATTAAATTAATATTGGTAATCTAACAAGGGATCCTTTTGATAGTTTCTTTCTTTTTTTTTAATATAATGTCCTCAGAAAGCCCACTCAAGAATGAAGATATAGACTGAGAATCCTTTGTTAAGTGAGGGTAAGATTTCACATTTGGTGAGGTAGGCTGAGAGCAGAAAGGTTGGCCTTAGCCATACTTCTGACAGCTAAACAAAGAGAACTTGGGGGTGCCAACAGTTCATATTTGAAGTTGTAGATATCATAGGCAGAAAAATTAATTTCTTCAATAGAAAGGTAAATAAGGTATAATTTCTTGCAACACAGGAACTTTGAATTGAATATATGGAAGGACTCAGAGTAAAATGTAATAAAAGCATGTAAGTGGGGAGAAAGGATGTGATAAGTAAAGTAGTAAGCAAACAAAGAACAAAAACTCCGTTGGTACATGGGAAATATGTTTTGGAAGTACCGCTTTTAGTTTTGTCTCAGAAACATGACATAGTGGATGCTGTCCACATCCTCCCAAGATTCTCTTCACTGGACCAGTGCACCTTCCGCCTGCTCTTGACCATTGGCTCATACTTCCCCCTTCCTGCAGAACACTACCTTCACATAAAGGGAACAACTCTTTGAGGACCTTACCCCACAGCAAGATCCCAGTGCCAGGCAGACTCTGAGATATAAAAACAGCTCCCCTTATTTTTCCTAGTTAGAGAAACATTTGAGTAAAAATAACCACTGAGCAAAGAAAAGTTATGTTTAAAATGCAAAAATCATTATAGGAAAGCTACCTCTTATTTATTATTCTCAGTATGAACCATGTTAATCAGGCCAGGGTTAAGCAAAACCAGACTGTAAAAGAGCTTGGTCTTCTAAGGCAGGAGATGGATTATGTACCAAAAAAGCTGGAAGACCTGGCTAATGTGCATCAGCAAGAGGAAGGGAAGAGACGCCGAAGGATAATGAGTGCTGGATCAAAGAGGACAGGTGATGAGCTGAAAACTGGAGCCTTTGATAGGAGGTCATTCTCTCGTGTGATAGGATTTAGCAGCCTGGCAAGGGGCTTGGAAAGTCCTCCTAATACACTGTTTAGTTGATTCTTACAATCTTGGAGAATTAAATGGCCCACACTAAGTGAAGTAGAGGTGCTAGAAATCCATGGTAGACTAAAGGATAAAAAAGCTCAATGAATTGGGCATACTAGACTGGGTCCACCATATGAAATGTTGGAAACCCACAAGATGACTGTTCCCCAAGATGAAAAGTTTTGTGCTTATAAGGAAGACACCAACACCACTGAGGAACTCAGCCATTGTTGTCCTTTCTCCCAGGGTTCAAAGGAGGAGATGCCATTACAGACACATGCTTCCTTGTATCAGTGGCATCATGGGATCCCAGTAGAGCAAAAGCCCGATGGCAATACTTCAGTGCTAGAAATAATGTGGAGATAATTACCAAAATGGTCAGAATAGCAGCCACGGGCACATGCTTACCATGGTCTATGGAAATGCTAGTAGAACATGATATTTCTAGGTCAAAATAGGCAGCCAGCAAAAGTACTGAGTATAGATACTTATATTATATTATATTAATTATATCATATTATATTATATCATATAATATATATATTTTTATATCTGAAAATATATATATATGCACACACAATGAATAAGCAGAATGCTGCCATCAGCTGCCCAGAGTCAAAATCCTTTGCCTAGTTTCTAGAATTGAGTGTGTGCTCAGATATAAGACTCATTAACTAAAGGAGGAGAAGTTGCATCTCCATGAAGAAAAACCTGTAACAAGGGGTGGATAACAGTATATGCTATTGGTGCCCCTTTTTTGGGCCAGTGTGCCCTTTAGCCAGATGGTAGGAGTAGTGGTTCCTCACTAGTACAGAGCATTATACAGAGCATTGACTTAAGAGGATTGGGAGCTCCCTTGCTCAAAAATCATATGCCCCCTGATCTCCAACTCCTGGGGCTATCAGAGGCTACTGACTGACTGATGCAGGGTACAAAGGGCTAGCCCCTTGCCTCAAGTGGGGCCAACTGGGTGGTGCAATTGCTTCTGGAAGAAGCTAGTCTCCAGCTGAAATCACATCCTTGCTTAGCTTTCTTTTGCTGCTCTATGAAAATTGCATACACTGCATTCATGTAATCCTTTCAGTTACAATATGAGATTAGTATTATTCATGTTTATATTTTGCATATGAGGAAACTGAGGAATAAATGGGTATGCAGCTTGCCAAAGTTCTCACAACAGCAGAAATGGGATAATAACTCAAAACTCTGATTCCAGAGTCCTCACTCAACCACTACACTTTGCGGCCTCACTATCATTAATCTATTTGAGGATGAAAACAAAATTTAAGAAGTAACCAATTTGAAAGTAGCAGTTTTTAAAAGAAAATATAATATTTTATTTCCTTTAATACCATGATCATTTTCCTTGCAACACTGTTTTTTCAGGGGGAGTATTTAATCATTTGGATAGATTACATTTGCAAGAAAAAAAAATCCCAGTAAATACCTTTTATTTTTACCCGCTGGTTCCTATTGTGATGCAAAAGTGGTTTGGATGGAAAATATGTGACTATTTTGTTTTATCAGAGGAAATTTAGAAACAGCCTGGTGCTAAATCTGCTTATATAAGTCATTTTTTTCTCTGTAGAATTTTAGCCTTTACAGAGTCCTTCTTATTGTGAAGAATAGCTTCTCGAAATTATTTTGTATTTTGATTTGTAGGAAACTATTTAAATAATACAGGAAAGAAACTGTCTTCTTTGATTTCTGTGTCCTTTTAAAAATTCCTTTTGATGATAGAAACTAGAAAGCTGACAGTTTAAATTATATGATTCACAATACATTTGTGGTCCATTCCACATAATCAACACATTTTCCTAGTTCTAAGTAAAGTATATTATTGAAGGCATAATTGTAATAATAAGTTAGTGTATGTGTGTGTCATTTTGCTAAGTAGCTAACCTGTGTAGTAATGCTATGAAGTGAGAATCGTGACCGACTTTATAACGAGGACCCTGGGGCTCTCAGGCTGCAGGGAAACAGCCACCTTCACACAGGGCAGACTGCAAATGGCACACAGGGACTAGCACACATCGAAGCCCAGTCTCATTTTAATCAATAGTTTATGCCGTTTTCCTGAAGAGGCAAGTCAGAATCATTCAATTTTGGGAAATGTAAGGCATGCAGTAGACATATGGAGAATTCATGAGTAGGAGAAGAAATATGTTCTCTGGTAATTTTCTTATGCTGACTGACAGGACTCAAAGCATTCAGACAAATGCTTGTGCTGTCTGGGCACATTCTTTTCCATTTATTTGTTATAGGATGCAGCTTTAAATGTCCAAAGAGTCAGTCAATTCAATTTAGAAAAAAATTAGTCAAATTATTTGTTTTGTAGATTTATGAGGAGGACTAAAGACAGTATGCTAAGACTACTGCATGGAATCAGACCTGGATTTGAATGGTGGCTTTTACTTTATGATAATTCTTAACCTACTCATGCATTATTTCCTCTCAGATAATATGAGGATATATTGCCTACCACCAATAGATGTGGAGGAGATTAAGGGTCATGTATCAGGTACATGGCAATCATTGCTCCCATCATTATTAGCTAGATTTTTGCATAGATTTTATGAAAACCCTACTTCAAGAATTAAATGTTTTCTTATCCTATGTTAATGACAGTATTCCACATATTACCTCATCCTTATGATTACCAAGGTAAATAGATTAAAGCAATTTAAAATAGTCTTTGCTACTTTAACACCTAGGAAGGTATTTGTTTTAGTTACCTACTGTTGCTGTACAAATCACCACAAACCAGGTGGCTGAAAACAATAGAAATGTATCCTCTCCTAGTCCTGGAAGGCCAGAAGTCTGAAATCAAATAACTGGCAGAACCATGCTCCCTCCAAGGACTCTAGAGGAGGATCCTTTCCTCTTCCAGATTCTGGTGGCTCCAGGCATTCCTTGGATTGCCAATTCATCCCTCCAATCTCTGCCTCCAGGTGTCACAGGGCTGTCTTCCTCTGTACCTGTGTCCAAATTTCCCTCTTCTTAAAAAGACCTTAATCATATTGAATTAAGGGTCCACCCTACTCCAACATGACCTCATGTTAACAACGAATTATATCTGCAATGGCCCTATTTCAATGTAGTCACATTCACAGGTCCCAGGGGTTAGGATTTTTATCAGATCTTTTTGAGGAACATAATTCATTTATAAGAATACTTACAGAAAGTAAGTTATTTTAAAAAGTTGTCAAACGGATGGCTGTTTGGCATGCACTAGGATATTTTTACCCAATTAGTCACTTGGTTGTATGAATCACTGACACAGTCATAGTGCTGTGCCATTTGCCAGTGTCTGACAATAGATTATTTATGGAGAAATTTTTATTCATCATCAAAATAGTAATTTATAGACCCTTATGTGATATAAAAATTGACCAATTTTATAAAATATGTAAAATGCTTCACTCATATTTATTGTTTGGAATATATTACGCACTCACATGCATATTGTAGGGAATATAACTGGATAAGACTAGACTCAATTAATCAAATGTTGCTACAAAGCAATGTCTGTGTCTATAAAGTTTCCTACTATCTTTCCTTCTTTGATATAATTTTCTTGCTCAGTGTTTGTAATATGTTGTGGAATAGATGTACATATATTTACAGCTCCTATAAAGTTTCCATATTATAGAACTTTAGTACAGACTTCTGAGCAGTGCAATTTTTTTTGTACTAAGAAAAGTAAAGTTCAGACTGATTTTTCAGTAATTGAAGATTATGTCTCATGAAAATAAACTAGGGGATAGTTTCTTATGTGAAAAGTGTATTTTTGGTTTGTCAAGCATTTTTAGTGCAAAGTGAATTATTTTTTTTAATAAAATTAGCCAACAGATATTTGTGCCAGCACCATGGCAAGTATCTGAGAGTTACACAGATGTATAAATCAGGTTCTTGACCTCAAGGAGATTAGACTCCGGGAGGGAAGACACTGATGACCTAAACTATCAGCAGCCACACACAAGACAAATGGAACCAGTGCTCTGTAGGTATGAGGGGCTGTAAATGAACCAGAAGGAGTTGTCTGATTCAGGCAGAAGCTTCAAATAGGAGGAAACTCTGAGGGCCTTTGCAGCATGAGCAGAATTTCTAGAGAGGAGAAACTTCAGAAAGAGGCACCAGGATGAATGCAAGTATTCATTAAATTCCTCAAATACCTATGAAATGGATTTTATGGGCAATAATATTTTGCTTACTGAAATGACTAGAAAAAGAACTTGTGCTTAATGAATATGTAGCCCTTATAAATATGAAATTATTCAGCTGAAATAATTAAAATTGAGGGAGGAGACTTTTAGGGACTGTACTCATGTCCCATTCGTCCAAAAGATTGAATTCACCAAATGGTAATGCGATTTCCCACTTCATTTGCCTACATATTATAGTGCAGTTAATCTATTTTAAAATGAAGATTATTTGTTTTGGTCTATTGTGATGCTAAAGGATGATGATATATTACCCCCAAATACAGTGTTTCCTTTATCTCTATTTATGGTTTAGTTTATGTTCTTAAACATGATTCACTGTGTTGTTAACTTCTGTAGTTTTTTTCTTTCTATTCTTCATTTTTCAAATTCAGCTAGCCTATTATTCCTTAACTTCACTGTACAGTTCATTTATAATTTTGTTCACAAATCTGTATTATTTGACATTTCTCAATTTATTTAAATGTCTGTCCTTATTAGATGGTGATTTCTTGTAGGACACATATTTACTTTCACTTGATAAGAATATTTTTCAAAAAGTAAAATTATGACTCTTATACAAATAAAAGTGAATGTATGTCATATATTTTTATTTAACTCATTTAGTTAATGAGAGGAAAAGTAAATGTTAAAACTGGCTCAAAGCGTACTTCAAAGAAGAGACATAAATAAAGGCCATTGGAAATATAAAAATGAATTTTCTAATAGATGCAAAACTGGTCAATATTGGTGGTATGGAATTTAATCTTCACAGGCCAAATTTGTCTCTATGAACAAGAATTATTTCCGTTACTATCAGTTTTTTACAACTTATAGAGCTGTAAGACACAATACTTCTCTTGTAGGCTTAGAGCTCTATAGAATTAGATAGTTTTAGAAAGGTCTGCTAAAAAAATGCTCCGCTTTCCTTTGAAAGGACTTTCATTAATCTGTTTGCCAATTTAGAAGGTTTCAAAGTTTTTTTTCCACAATGATATATATATCTTTGTTACCTTTGTGAGGTAGATAATTGAAAACTTCATTGTTGAGTAAATGTATTATGCTTAGTTACCCTCTTTCCTAATTAGGTATGAGAATTCTACCTAAGGCAGCTATAATTAGCAAAAAGAGTCAATACAAAAATAGTTAAGACATCTGGGTTAGAGCCCCAGTTCTCTAAGTAGTCATTAAGTAGTTTTGTGATATTGGGCAAGTCTCATATTTTTGAGCTGTATTGTTTTGGGTGTAGAGTAAGGATGGTAATATGAACTCTGGAAACTTACTTTGAAAATGCAGGATTAAAACTGTGAAAAATCTTTCTAAATTGAAAAGTGTTATCCAAAAGTGAATTGTTTTTATGATATTTACTACTTAAGGTTTTCTCTGTGGATATACACTGCCCCTGTTTTTTTTTTTTTTAATCCACTAGTGTACCGCTAACTAAATTGCTGTGAGAATGATACCTCTCTGGGAAGAAAAAAGTAAATAACTCTAACAATTTAATCTGTATTTAACTCTATTTTTAACTCCATGACACCTCAAGAACAACTATTTGCTCTTTTGGAATTTTATGCAACCTAAATATCTGAATCAAAGCTTTAGAGTTTTATCTTTTCTTTACAGAAGATTTCATGCTAGGAGCAATACTTTTAAAGATGTCTAGTCCTCTAGCTCAAAGTACAGTCTAAATTGGGAGCACTGGGATATGATTTTTCATTCTGATCTACTTTTGAAATACTTTAGTGAAAAGAATAATTTTCATAGATTTCTTCTTTTTGCCAGTTTAACAGAGGTCTTCACAGCACAATCACTTCATTTAAAGAAGGAAGTAGATTTTTGATCTATTGCATACCTGCTGGTATCTGTAAAATGCTCTGTTTTCTCTGGTGTATAGTTTTAATTTTTGGGTAGCTACTAACATGAAAGCCATGGAGTCGATAATATTTTAAAGATTTTAAATAAAAGTTCAAAGACCCCTGAAGTAGAAGATCCATGCTTTATCTAGATGAGATAGTTTTGAAGGCTTTCATCTATAATAATACTGTCATAGTGAGGTGGTGAGTTGGAAAAGGGGAGTTGATGTGAAAAGAATTCAGAAAAAGATAAAATAGAAAAAAGCTGGTGAATAACAAACACTAAACCACTGTTCAATTAATTTACAAGTTTACTTTTAGGTCATAATTTTAATGCCATGATCTCTGGCTTTTCTCCTTTTCCTCTTCTTCTTTACCCTTGTACCAACATCTAAACTGTTCCTCATCATTGACCAAAACAAAGGGTGGTGGGGGGAACCTAAGAAGTGGAAATGTAATTTTACTGATGAGAGACTGTCATCTTAAATATTTTTCAATCCAAGTGTTTCAATAGTGTCATGTGGTAAAAAGAAGTTAGTGAGAAATTAGTCAATCTGTACTCTTTCTTTAGTGGATTCCTGGTGCATGTGCTATGAAAAGCAAAGGCTCAACTTTACCCCATATTAGCTTAGCCCTAGTAGACAACTGCCTCAGCTGATTTACACTAACAAAGTAGAGGATGAAAAAGTGACCCTAGTAGCATGTAACAAACAATGTTCTCTTTTGTCTCAGATTTTTATCAGATCCTCCAAAAGCCAATTAGGTTGGTATGAAGTACTCTCACATGCTGCAGTGAAATTTCAGGTTACCTATGAAGGATGTTTAAAGAGATGTTGAAGTCAGTTCTGCAAGTAGAGGTTCATCATTCAACACCTTCAGTAAAGGATATGGCACAGAATGTATTGGAGGTTTGATGAAGATGTTGAGAGAATACAGCCAATGTACTCCGTGGTTTCTCATTCCTTGTAAAAGGGCAAGTTGGCAGAGTAAAGTCAAGAGAAACTTTGACATCAGCTAACACTCAGAAAATATCAGCAACGTGACTGACACACATGCATGAAATTGCATGTGAGTATGTGAGCTAAGACACGATTTCTGGAGCACACATTTCTTTGTTATGTCTAGATTTTTTGCTACAAGTAATTAAATAGATTCTTCTTTCTAAATTCTGTTTCTAGCAGTCATGCTGGACAATTCTTTTTCAGCAAATAATAAATAGATAAATTATTGTGCATAGTTAAAAACTTATTTGAAGGGTCTAGCCAATGATAGAGCTTCAATAAATATTTGTTCATTTATGAATCAATGTTGGAATTTAGATAGAACTAGAAAACTGGAAGGATGGCCTAAGAGAAACATATTTTCAGGGTTTTAAGAAATATCCTATTAAGGAACTTCTTCTAAGGATGAAGGAGCCAAGGATAAAGATCTCATAACAAAGTCAAAGTCCTCAGAAAAGAATCTTGAGAAGAATGCCAGCTGCTATTATAACCCATGCAAGCCATCTTGAACCTGTATCTGGATCCCAGGGAGATAAAAGACTGTAAATAAAACTGAAAAAGAAGATTTATCTAGCTTGGAAATGTACTGGTGATGGTGGTGGTGGGGGGGGGGGGTGTCGGGGGTGTTCGAAAAGAGTGTAATATCCAAGAGGACCATATTCTTCTTAACAACACTCTCTCCTCTCTACTGTCCTTTCTCTGGGATGAAATGGGCCAACATGAAGCTTTAACAGTCTGAAGCCCTAGACTGTATCCCAAAGCTACTAAATATCTGGACTAGTAACATCCCTAAGTAGTTGAGCACCCATGCTCCTGGAAACTGGGCACTAGAGAGAAAACAGGGGAATTTCCTTGGTGCCTAACAGAATGTTCAGAGACACTAGAGCTTTCGACTTGAGAGGTGAAATGTTGGGTATAGGCATGGCTGGAAGGATTTCTGGGGGCTTGGCAGAGGGGTGAAGACACCAGATTGGTGAAAGAACTGGCATAAAGTGGATAAAGTGTACTTACCCATCCCTCATAGAACAGTGAGGAATGAAGAAATGCTGTTTACAGAGAATGAGCTAATTTATTTAAAGCTAGTCTATTTTTTTTTCAAATTTCTTGAAGAAGTGGAAAGGTCACTGCAAATGAATTGATCATATAAGAATGTATTTTAACATCATGAAAGTGAATAATTAGGCATTTTGTAAGTGCCATCCTGCTACAATATTTGCATGGTCAAATTCCATTCTATTTACAATTTCTTGTTTCACAAAGCAGGATTTATAATGCAATGAAATCCTGAAAGTACAGTCTAACTCAGCCTAATATGCCACTAGATAGTTAAAAAAAAGAAAGAAAAAAAGAAAAAGGTTAAAACAACACCTGTGGCTCCATGCCCATATATTTTATTTCCTTGAATAAAGCTGTTGGAGACCAACACCTGCATATTTTCCAGCATGATCTCATTTTATAATGGACATTTGCTGAGTATGCTGTGGTTCCAGGTGTCCTTGTCTTTCTATTCCCTGGCATTCAGAAATGCATCATTTGCATGACAAACGATTGTACCGTTTTGGCTGTGAAGGGCTATTCTGCCTGGGAAGATAGGCAGAAAGGGACCTGCAGCTGTGGCCAGTTTAACATAACTCTTATCTGCTGGCTAGCTGCTTTTGATTCTTTTGCTGTCAGTAGGGTAGAAGCCCTGAATGTATTGGTTCATATTGCAGCTGTGGCAATAAATGGTAAGTGAAGAAGTTTCTGCTACTCTTTGACTTAAATCCACTTTTATGTGAGTCATCCAGCACATGCTTCTGCTATATAATTGGAACATACTGTTTATGTAAAGCTCAAAGTGGGACAGCAATGATACATCTTAATATGCTTTTGGCCCTTTTGAAGTATTCATGAAAATAGAAATATAACCCTGCGGGAAAGTTGGGCTTCCTATGGCCAGAATTCTCACTGAACTTAAGCCACCTGATGATGTAACTGACCTGTTGCAGGGCTACTGCTTCCACACCTTTAGGCAATGAGCTATTTGTTGCACTATATAGAGAGTTCAGCCCAGTGCTCTGGGCAGAGGCAGAGACACTAGTGCTCGACCTACTGCTGGGAGAACAAGCCAGGTAATAAACCCTTTCACCCCAAAGAAATGTTCTGTCATTTCTGTGGTCACACTGAATCCATAGTGAACTTGCTGGGGGCTGAAACCCATTGGCAAGACAATTGGCATAGTTGGCAGGATTCATTGTTGACCAAGGAAAAAGACAGGCTGCCCTTATGGGAGGGGTGCTTCAGTGGGCTGCCCCTATGAATGGGGAGACAGTGAATTGTCCCCCAATAGGTATGTGGTCTGAGGTGGCTTGCCCCCTAGAAGGCTGGGCCCCACCCCAGGACTGGACACCTAAGGCAGTAGGGGTGGCCCTTGGTATAGTAAGTAGGTCTTTTGAGAGACAGAGTGCCCATGATGCAGTGGGGACTGTGGGTTGGCTTCTTCTCATAGTATTAAAAAAGTCTACAGAAGAGAAAGACATGCTTCTGAGAAAGACCCAAGAAATGGCGAAACAAGAACGTGAGCTGCAAACTTCTGTGGATTCCCTGAAGAAGGAAATGGCATTGATGCAAGAGGAGGCAAGCATGAGAATGCTGGCAATGAGGTGCCATTGAAGAGGTAAGAGATTCCTTACAGAATGAAACGGCAGTGCTGCCAGGTGCTCTGAAAGAGGAAAAGGCCATCAAGGAAAAAGATGAACTCTTGAGGGAAGCACAGGCAGAGGTGGCACGAGAATGCCAGCTGTAAAGCATTGAGGTGAAGGTAAGAGAGCTGCTGAAGACTGAGCTAGTATTGCTGTGAGGCACGGTAGAAAAGGTAAAGGTTGTAGCAGACGAGGCCCTCGGGGGAGGGGCGAGAAAGGTGCCATCAGCCCCAGCAATGGAGAAGCTGGGGAAGGATGAAGGGGTGGTGCCTGAGGCACTGACCCCTCCTGTATTGAAAACACACCCAGTAGTTGTAAAGAAAATAAAGACCCAGCAGCCGAGAGTTCCTCAAGGAGAGGAGTAGCACCCACCCTATGTCATGAAGCAGCCTATGCTCTGCTCCTATACTCAGTCTGAGCTGGTAGATTTGGTCTCCCGGTTTAGGCAGAAGCCCTCAGAGACAATATCAGCTTGGCTCCTGCATCTGTGGGACTTAGGGGTGGATGGAATTGTTCTGTCAGGATCAGAGATGGGAAAGCTGGCTTTCCTGACAGTTCAGCCCACCTTGAGGCAGTGGTTACAAAGTGCACATCACACTCCAGGAAATCACTCCCTCCTCAATTGGCTTATGGCTGCACTTCGTGTTGTGTGACCTAATCAGGGTGATCTACCATCCTCTCCTGTTAGATGGCAGACGTATGTTGAGCTCCAAGAGGTGTTATGAGAGCTAGGCATAAAAATTCCACCTATAGTTCAGAGAATAATGGCCCAGATGAAGAGATTTTCACTATTGGGATGAGAAATACTGTGCTTCAAATGGCTCCCACATCCCTCTTTGGGTCTTAGTGGCCATTCTTTCCCCTAACTTAGGGCAGCCCATAAGCGAGGTGACATGTAGAGTAGCAGACTTAGGAGAGGCAGAAGCAATGAGAACACAGAAAGAAATAAGGTTTCTACTCAGAAGAAAAATTTAAAGGGCCTCATGAAGGTTACTAGGACCCAGATATGAGTTGATTTAATACGGGCAGAAACAGATGGAAGGAAATTGGATGGGAAGTCAAATAGCCATTAAGACCAAAGGGGCAGAGGTCAGAGACAAAGCCCCAAGTCCGGCCTGTGTGTGTGCAAGAGCTCCTGCTGGAGAGCGAGCCAACCTCACTCGAGCCCACACAGGATGATGATTGAGGAACACAGTTTGACTGAGTTGAAGGTCAAGGTACCTGCCCTGAGGGACCAGGGGGGGACCAGAGACCACATGTTGAAATAGCTATCCATTGCTCCCCAGTGAACATACAATGTGTCCTGGCTCTGGAGGACACAGGGGCTGAATGTTAACCAATTCATGGTAACCCTGAGCGGTTCTCCAGGACCCCCACTATCATCAATGGATACTGAGATAAGGTTATCAGACTGAAACAAGCCCAAATCCCTCTGGGAATAGGGCATCTACCACCACAAGGGTATACTGTGTATATATCTCCTATCCCTGAGTATATTTTGGGGATTGATATCCTGCAGGGTCTATGGTTGCAGACCATTGCAGGTGAGTTCAGACTGAGAGAACATGTGGTGAAGGCAGTTCTGAGGGCACATGTTAGGCACCCGCCCATAGCTTTGCTTGTGCCTCAGTGGGTGACTAATACCAAACAATACAAACTGCCTGGAGGGCATAAAGAGATTGGAGAAACTCTCCAGGAGCTGAAAAAGGTCGGTATTATAAAGACCACCCATAGTCCTTTCAATTCTTCAGTGTGGCCAGTAAAAAAGCCAGATGGCTCCTGGCATATGACTGTGGATTACAGAGAATTGAATAAAATCATACCCCCTATGCATGCTGCTCTCCCCTCTATTGCAGACCTGATGGATACCCTCAGCCATGACTAGGAATATACCATTGTGTAGTACATCTTGCTAATGCCTTCTTTTCCATTGACATTGAGCAGGAAATTCAGGAACAGTTTGCCTTTACGTGGGAAGGATGGCGATGGACTTTCACCATCGTTCCACAGGAATACCTCCACAGCCCCACCATCTGTCATGGACTTGTAGCCCAGGACTTGGCTACATGGCAGAAACTGCCAATGGTGTGGTTGTACCATTATATTGATGATGTCATGCTCATGTCCAATTCTCTTTCAGATCTAGAAGGTGCAGCACCTAGACTGCTGCAACACATACAGGAGAAAGGATGGGCTGTGAAGAATACCAAGGTTCAGGGACCTGGTTTGTCTGTCAAATTCTTGGGGATCGTCTGATCGGGTAAGACCAAAGTTATACCAGAAGCAGTTATAGATTAAGTCCAGGCCTTTCCTACCCCTACAACTGTAGCATTGTTATAGGAGTTTTGGGGTCTTCTAGGCTACTGGAGAGTGTTTATCCCGCACTTGGCACAAATTCTGAAGCCCTTATACTGCTTGGTACAAAAGGGTGTCAGGTGGGACTGCGATGAGACATGTGCATCTGCCTTTACTACAGCAAAACGGGCAGTCAAGGCCATGCAGGCCTTGAGTGTGATGGACCCATCAAGGCCCTGTGAGCTGGATGTTCATGTGACTGAAGACGGTTATGGCTGTGGTTTCTGGCAGCAGCTTGAACAAACTCGCCAACCTATTGGATTCTAGTCACAACTCTGTAAAGGGGCAGAGGTACAATCCACTTTGATAGAAAAACAACTGGCTGCTGTGTATCATGCCTTGCTGGCTACAGAACCCATCACTGGAATGGCCCTGATAAAGGTAATAACCACCTATCCCATCTTGGGGTTGGTACGAGACTGGAACCAAAAGCCAAAGAGTGGTGTGGCACAAATGCCCA
This sequence comes from Smutsia gigantea, assembly GCA_032199065.1. NCBI lineage: Eukaryota > Metazoa > Chordata > Mammalia > Pholidota > Manidae > Smutsia > Smutsia gigantea. The sequence goes on from JAVSCE010007229.1 coordinate 216,412, forward strand.
CACTGGCCAAGTGGGGTTCTTACCTATAGCAACATAATGCCCTCTCTAGTAGTCCCTTGAGTGAAGAACTCCAGCGCTTACGGGGGCCAGTGACATATACTAGTGAAAAGAAGGAAGAGTTTACTTTTGAAACATTAGTAGCAGAGAGTCCCTATCAGGAGGGAAGAGCTGCTGTACCCAAGGATGCATGGTACACAGATGGCTCCAGTCATGGGCAAAATGGAGGACCGTAGCTTTCCATTCTGAGACTGAGAAAATTTGGATTGAAGATGGTGAGGGAAAGAGCAGACAATGGGCAGAGTTGTGGACTGTGTGGCTTGTGATCAGCCAGGAGCCCTCCCCTATAGTTGTCTGCACTGACAGCTGGACTGTCTGTCGGGGCTTGACCCTGTGGCTACCAACCTGGTACCATGCCAACTGACTGGTTGGTCACCAACCCCTCTGGGGGCAAGATTGTGGCAGGACTTATGGGCCTGTGGTCAGACTAAAATAATTACAGTATACCATGTGACAGGTCATTTTCCACTGGCATCCCCAGGAAATGATGAAGCAGATAAATTGGCCCAGATTCATTGGTTAGAAGGAAAGCCTGCCTCTGATGCAGCCCAATGGTTACATCAGCAATTGTTGCATGTGGGCCGGAAGACAGTGTGGGCTGTAGCCCATCGGTGGGGCTTGTCTTTGACCTTTGAAGAAGTTAGTAGAACCCGGCAGGAGTGTGTTGTGTGCTCCCAAAGGGACTTACAGCAAGTTCCACACCAACATGGGACAATAGCTAAGGGGCCTATACCCTTTGTCAGGTGGCAGATAGACTATATTGGGCCTCTACCTGTGTCAGAAGGATATCGGTATGCCATGACTGTGTGGACACAGCTACTGAACTTCTGGTTGCTTTTCCTACCTGTTGTTTAGACCAGCAGATGACCAAAAGAGGCCTGGAGTGTCTCTTTGCTCCCTATGACTGTGATCAGGGCACACATTTTACTGGACATACACTGCAAGAATGGGTGTGACAGCTGGGAATCAAATGGAAGTTTCATGTGCCATACAATCCTACTGCAGCAGGCATGATAGAGAGGCACAATGGCTTGTTAAAATCAAGACTAAAGTCAGATACCAATAGTCTGCGGGGATGGTCAGTCCGCCTATGGACTGTGCTATGTCATTTGAATGAGAGACCCCAAAAGGGATCCCTGAGCCCCATAGACATGTTAACACATATGGCTAACTCCCCCATATAACTGCAAGTACAAACCAAGGAACAATCACTGAAGCCAAGATTCAGCCACCAGAATAACATCTTGCTGCCAGCACCAACTGCACTGAATCCCGGAGACTCCATTGAGCGGATGTGGCATCGGACCTTTCGACACATGGACCAATGATGGCTGGCTCTCCTGGAAGCTGGCCTCCTGTGTATTCCTGGAATAACAGCTGAGTGGCCTCCAAGATCACAGTAGTATACCCTGAATGGCCAGGAGGTACGAAATCTTATCGGGGACTTTTGTTTTATCATTATGGCCAGTGCGTGCACCTCCAGTAGCACTATATATAGACCATTCAGTAACCCCCATGGGGAAAGGAGTAAAAGTATGGCACACTAGACATGCACGGGACCCCCTTCCTGTTACAGTACTATCACAGGACCACTCTCCTGCATGCATCCTATCTAATGGACAAGATTCACCTATGTTGGTGTCATTAAAACATGTGTCTCATCACCCCTAAGGTCTTTGTGGATTGGGAACTTCCTCTGGCTTTTTTTTGTTCAAAATTGTTCTTTTTGTTCAAAATATCATATTTTAATTTTTGTTACTATCTCTAAGTTGTTCATTTTTGCCCCTAAGGTCTTTGTGGATTACAAATGTCTCTGGCTTGAGAATTATTATAATTTTTGTTACCTGTATCAAAACCTTGTTGTATCTTAATTTTTGTTATTACTCTAAGTTGTTGTTATCCTCTGTTGTTGTTGTGGAATCTGGTTACAGTGCTCCAGATTTCTCACACAGGGACCATTGTGGAAGACTGAGAGTGTGTAGATTGTAAGACGAGAATCCTGGAGGGGTGGAGTGTGGGGAAGTTGGGGTTCCTATAACTACGATCCTCACTGAACTTAAACCACCTGATGGTGTAACTGGCCTGTTGCTAGGCTACTGCTTCCACACCTTTAGGTAATGAGCTATTATTGTGCTATATAGAGAGCTCGGCCCAGTGCTCTGGGTGGCCACAGAGACGCCAGTGCTCGACCTACCGCTGGGGGAACAGGCCGGGTAACAAACCCTTTCACCCCAAGGAAACATTCTACTGTCATTTCTTTGGTCACACTGAATCCATAGAGAACTTGATGGGGGCTGAAACCTACTGGCAAGATAACCCCCATGGAACTGATCAAGTTTTGCACTATCCTTAATTCTTTCCATTCTGTAAGTCTGTACCTTTGGCTGAAGAATAAAATAGTAAAAAGAAAAAAATATTGTTCTAAATTAAAATTATCAGGTATGTCATCTCCTCCATCTCTCCCCCATCTCCCATTTGCCCACCATCACTTTGCTTCAGTATAAACATAGGGAACAAAAATTGTGTGAAAATATTTATGAAGATTCACTCTTTGGGTCTGTCATTAAGAGGTGAGAGAAGAGCTGTTTGGAAAGGGCCTTTTGTGTGTGAATAAATGAACAAAAGAAAAAGCAAAGCAAAGTGGATGGATACATACATGGATGAGACTGAAACAAAGAGACTTTAACAGACACATTTGAAATCACAGGAAAAGAAAACATATTTAAGTTAAAACACTAGACAGAGAATACTATTTGCAATCTTCTTTTACTAAGTAAACCTTATTAAACCCTGACCAAACTCAGGCCACTATACTGGCTACTGGAAGTAAATTTCCTGTCCTCCAAGAGCATATATATATATATATAAGAAACAGCTGACAACTATGATTTTTTTCTTATCAAAAGAAAAGAAATACTAAGATGCTCACAAAGTAGGTTAAGTGCCTTTAAAAATTTATCTATGTCCAAATTTAACTTAAAGCCTCACATTGTTTCCAACCAAAATTTATTTTCTAAGTTTGAAATATCCCAGTGTGTATTCAACATCTCCATTTGGATGTCTCAAGGGAACATAATTTTCAATGTTTAAGAACTAATTAATTATCTTCTAATGGAAACAGCTCCTGTTTTCATGTTTTCTATCCCACTAACAGATCCTACCAAACATCCAATTGCAAAAACCAAAAATCCTGTGAATCAACTATGACATGCCCTCTTCCTTACCTAATTAGATATCTAATCCATTGCTAATTCTTGTCTCTTCTGCTAGATATCTTAACCCGGAGCATGTCTTATTCAATTCTACCACTCTATTTCCAGCTACAATCTTCTATCATTTAGATTCCTCAACTGGCCTAGAAACTAATCTTTTTCCACCCACTTTGGACTCTTTCTCATTCTTTCTCCATACTGCAGGCAGAGCAATTATTTTTTTTCCAAATGCAATTCATATGTTATCTGTGTTAAGGAAATCTTTCAATGTCTGCCATGCTCTTCAGCTAAAGATAAATTCGTTAATAAATGAGATCAGTTGACCTCTGGTAGGAATGAGTGATAGGACAGGTAGCCCAAACTGACTGAAGCAGATAGAGGATTTTTCAATCACATGTATTAAAAGTCTAGGAAAGGGGCTCACTTCAGGCTCTACTTGACACACCTGTTCCTCTTTCTCCATCCAGCAGAGCCCAGATGAGTCTTGGGCTCATAGCAACCCTTGTTTGGTGATAAGAAATAATTACTTGTCATTTTAAGTCACTGACATATTTTTTTTATTTACAATTTTTTATTAAGGTATTACTGATATACACTCTTATGAAGGTTTCACATGAAAAACAATGTGGTTACTACATTCATCCATATTATCAAGTTCTCCCCCAACACCGCACTGCAGTCACTGTCCATCAGTGTGGTAAGATACCACAGAGTCACTACTTGTCTTCTCTGTGCTACACTGTCTTACCCATGATCCCCCCCACACCATGTGTGCCAATCACAATACCGCTCAATCCCCTTCTCCCTCCCTCCCCACCTGCCCTCCCCTCCCCCTCCCCCTTGGTAACCCCTTATCCTTCTTGGAGTTTGTGAGTTAAGCCACTGATATTTTGAGGGTTTTTCCCCACCAGATTAACCTAAAGAAAAATGAATTTAGAATTTATGGGTGCTGCCTTAACAAAGCAACAATATTTGTGGCATTGGCTATAGGGGCAGGAGGAAGGCACTGAGAACACTCTTATAAGAGGCTGGAAAAAGGGATCTCACATTCTGTTGCACAATAGTTGGCAAAATGATGACTTAGAAGGCAGAATATGTACCTTTGAGCTTTAGGTAAGAAGGTTTTGAATAAAATAATGGCAGCCTGAGTTGGCCATTATTTGCTCCATTTGGAAAGGCACTAGAAGTAAGAAATGAGGTCAGGGAAAAAAATGGTTTCCAAGTGAGGAAGAAGGGACAGTGCAGAACCTTAAAAATTTCAGAGTTGAAAGTGCATTTGTTCTTCATTTCCAGCTGGTAAAAGATTCTCGAATTAAGGTCAAACCTAAAGGTAAAAACCAAATCAAGGGTGTGTTCATAGAAACATTAATCTCAGGACAAACACTAAACCAAAGGCATAAATGTCAAAACTTTCCTTAAATCTGATTTTATTAAGTGGCCCTCAGTAAACTCTTTCATCTGGACAAACGGTCTTAAGAATGAAAGTGCACCGTTGTGTTCTCATTGAAGCCTGATAAACTCAAAGCACCTAAATGAAGTCTCGAAAGGGAGCAGGAGGTGTATATTTCAGGAAGAACTGAGAATTTGGCTATTGTCACAGAGCTGAATAGAATCAAAGACATAAAAGCTAGCAAGTTTTTGAGAGAGATGGATCACCAAAGGGCTATGTATCTTGATTAAAAAGACGGAAAATATTCTAGATTTGATACTTCCCTCAGTCCCCAACTGTCTACAGGTAGGAAAATGTGTTCAATGACAAGGAGGGCACAGCACAGTCATAAGCTATGGCCAAAGAAAATATCCCTGAAGACTGAGCCAGGTGCCCTGGAGTACCGCAAACATGGGGAAGAATAAGGGCCTAATCAAGAAGCAGTCCCCAGGTTGGGGCAATCTTGTATTTGCCCAGTGGATTTTAGAATTTCTAAGAGCCAGTGATTACTGTGAATGTTTATTTTCTTTCTTTTTCTATGTATATTTTCAGTGTGATTCTTTTATCCCTTTCCCTCACTATACTTTGGGTTTGTAGGGGAGTAAATAACTTGTCTTTTTAATTGAAATTTCCTCAGTTCAAGAGAAGCTCTAACATCTAATTTGGATCACAGGTCTTGGGCTTTGAGCATATTTTTACTTCTAGAAAAGATGCTCAAGTGCTTTGGGAAGGGGGTGAGTGTGTATGTTGCCTGTAATATGAAAATGAATACTGTGGGATGTTGTATTGTTGGCTTGCAGTCACTCATCCCTTTCCCACCTTTGCCATGCTTCCTGGTACCGCTGGCTCTGGGCGGGGCCATGTGGCCCCCTTCTACCAATATGATATGAATCCTTCTGAGTTTGACATATCTGAACAGAGACTTAACTGCAACTGAATGACTTGACTGGGATCCTTTTGCTCTTGTGCTTTCCCAGGAGTGCTTTTCCCAGATAGAAGCCTGAATTCTGGATTAAGAAGCCATGTAAAGCTGAGTCTGCTCATCCAAAGCAGAGCCACAATTGAGCACAGACCTTGTGTAATGTGTATAGAAACAAATTGTTCTTAAAGAATAAGTTTTTTAATTGTTCTTAATATTATATAACCCAGAAGGTACAGATTTCAAGTACTCTAAATATTTAATAACAATGAGAAAAAAATTATAATATAATGCTAAGGATAATAGAAAGATATAAATTTGTATTACAGAATGAAGGCAATTATATAGAAAAATATTTTTAGAGCTTATTACATGAGAGAAAACCACTAAAATGTAAACAATGGTTATTTTTAAATAGATTTGAAAAAGATTTTTGCATATGTATTCAGAAGATCTAGATTCGGTTCCCTGTTCAGTCACTCACCAGCCACATGATTTTGAATAGACAATTTAACTTTTCTTCTTTTAATAATATCTGTCTACTTCACTAGATATTGTGGGATTAGGTAGATATACATGTGTAGGTTTTGTTATGTGTAAATAAATTAGGACAGCACTTCAAAGCAAATTATAAGAAAATGTTAGGTATTGTTATGATTGCTATTTTAATATTGTTATTATGATCATTCCCTGTATTTCCCAATTTTTTATACTGTATATATGTTACTTTTAATCAGTAATCATAATCAAAACAAAATCAAAATCAGAAAGGTAGAAAAATTAAACTGTTAAATTCTAATATAAAAACATCATGAAATGCTAAACAGCCTCTTGATGACAAGGAATGGCACCTAGTCAGAAGGAGTAGAGAGCAGCTAGCAGACAACTGTAGGGCAGAGGCATGCTTCTGTCTGATTAGCAGTACATGGTTATTAGAGAAACTAACTGATTAATCTCCATGTATTGTAAAGAATAAGTTGAAAGTGACCTAGAAAAAGGAAAACAGACAGAGGAATCATTGCAAAAGCTACTTCTCTCTGGAAACTACGAATATTCTTTGTACTCACTGGGATGCCGTTTGATGAAGTCCTGGCTTATGTGGTGGGAAAAAAATGTAATAATGACTTGGAGCCTGCAGAGAGAGAACAGGCTGAAATCTCCTCTTTCACACCTCTTTAATGGGAAGCAACCCAGAGAGTGTGACTTTCAGCAAAGTTAGAGGATCTCTTAAGTATAAATACAAGGTTTTTAAGATCAAAAGGGTCTTCTGAGGTCAAAACTGCCAGAAACTTGTTGGGTCAGTAGTGAATGAAAAAAGGCTCAGGCTATTTTTTTTTAAGAACTAGAAGCATAAATATGTTAGAAGTATGTTCAGAATTTAAAGATTGTCATGGGACTTCCGGGAAGATGGCGGTGTGAGCAGGGCGGCAGAAATCTCCTCCCAACACTATATTTATCTATGAAAACACAGAAAATACATCTATTCCTAAAAGAGAGACGAGAATACACAGGAAAGTGCACAGCGTGCAGCTACACCCAAGAGGACTCGGCACCCCAAGAGGTGGGTAAGATACGGAGCCGCGACCCGGCGGGACCCGAGCCCTCCCCCACCCCAGCGCACCGGCGGGAGGAGAGGATTCAGAGCCGGGAGGGAGTGGAAGTGCACCCCGCGAAGTAGCCAGCCCCGGTGATCTGCGCGGGGAGCGCTGACCCACATTGCGCTGTGCAGCGGAGATTGGAGAGACAGAGGGGCAGGATCTGAGCGGGGAACGCGCCAGGCTGCTTGCAGCCGGCTCCCGGGAAGGAAAAAAAAAAAAAAAAAAAAGAAAGCCCACTGTAGCGGTCTTAAAGGGCAACGGGCGACGGGCCGCCCCAGCACCTCCCAGCCTTGAGCTGGGAGTCTGGGGAGTTTCGAGCATGTAGCACAGTGACGCTGAGCGTAACCATGCCCAACACGATCACACTGAGATCAACAGCCTCTAAGCCGTTCCCACCCCTGCAGGCAGTAAAGGGGCCCTCTGGAGGCGCTTTTAGTCTGGCCTCTGTGGAATAAGTGGGGCAATAGCGCCACCTAGAGCATTCCCACAGTCGTCCGGTGGAGCATTTTTTGTTTTTGTTTTTTGTTTTGTTTTTGTTTTTTCTTTTCTTTCTTTTTTTCTTTCTTTCTTTTTTTTCCTTTTTTTTCTTTTTTCTCTTTTTTTTTCTTATCTTTTTAAAGTCTTAAAAGCCCAGCTGACATACGTGGCAACTATCAGTGACCAAATTATACAGCCATGAAAAGACAGAGGAATATGGTTCAGACCAAAATCAACCAGACAACCCCAGAGAGGGAGTCTGAAGGGATGGAAATGCACAGCCTCCCTGAAAAGAATTTAGAATAAAAGTCATAACCATGCTGATGGACCTACAGAGAAATGTGCAAGAGCTGAGGGAGGAAGTGAAGGAACTGAGGAAAGACAATACAGAAATCAGACAAGCGATCGACGGGCTTAACAGCAGAATGGATGAGATGCGAGAGACTGTTAATGGAATAGAAAACAGAGAACAGGAGTACAGAGCAGCTGAGGCAGAGAGAGATAAAAAGGATTTCTAGGAATGAAAGAATATTAAGAGAACTGTGTGACCAATCCAAACGGAACAATATTCGCATTATAGGAGTACCAGAGGAAGAAGAGAGAGAAAAAGGGATAGAAAGTGTCCTTGAAGAAATAATTGCTGAAAACTTTCCCTCGCTGGGGAAGGAAGTAGTCTCGCAGTCCACCGAAGCTCATAGATCTCCGAACACAAGGGACCCAAGGAAGACAACACCAAGACACATAATTATTAAGATGGCAAGGATCAAAGATAAAGACAGGGTATTAAAGGCAGCTAGAGAGAGAAAAAAGATCACCTACAAAGGAAAACCCATCAGACTATCATCAGACTTCTCAACAGAAACCTTTCAGGCCAGAAGAGAATGGCATGATATATTTAACGTAATGAAACAGAAGGGCCTCGAACCAAGAATATTGTATCCAGCACGATTATCATTTAAATATGATGGAGGGATTAAACAATTTCCAGATAAACGAAAGTTAAGAGAATTTCGTCTCATAAACCACCACTACAGGATATCTTAAATGGACTGCTCTAGATGGAAGCACACCTAAGGCTAAAAAGATGTCACCAGAGGAAAAAAAAATCATAGCAAAGAAAGCAGACCATCCAAATACCAACTAAAGGCAAAGAATAAAACACCTACTATAGAAAGAATGGAGGAGGAGGAATAAGAAGGGAGAGAAAGAAAGAAACATCAGACTG